>CABFWB010003097.1:0-35895 GCA_902151455.1 Timema bartmani
CCCATCAAAATGTGCCTTCCTACAGTTTGTTTAACTCCCCCCTGATTTACTCGAGTTTGAAGCTGAAAGATGGTTTGCATTGAACTTCAAATAGGTTCTATAATAATCTATTATTATTTTTAAATGCTTAAGGGCCACCCCAAATAGCTTTTAGTTACATTCCATTTTCCATTGACTTGGAGTCAATCCCCTAAAAACTCCTCAAAAATCTATTTCCTTACAACTACCTTGCCCGAAACTAATAAAGTTTTGCCGACGCTCTTGGTAGTCATCACAATAATTTTTTTTCATTGCAACTTACTTCCAGTTTGAGTTATACACATGCATTAATCACCCTAATGAACTATGAGTGAGTAAGGTAACATTTTATATTGAATGTACCCACATTTGCGTAGATTGAGAATGGGGAACCGTTTTAGGGAAAAATACCCTTATTGCACACAACTGGAATTTGAATTTCAATATCCCCACCACCAGCAATCAAGTCCAATAGTATGTGCTACCCGCCGTGTTAAACTGACATGCTGAAGTTGGGGAGATCACGGTTCAATTCCGGTTGGGTGCACTCAGGTGGTTTTTCCTAAGTGGTTTTCTGCTCTCACTCCACGAGAATATGGATGCACCTCCTCTTAATTTAACCTTCCTGATCCCTAACACATTAGAATAATTAGTATATAAGTGTACAGCCCGAACGGGTAGTAAGACGCGGTTCTATAACTAAATAATAATAGTGTGTTTGGAACCGTTTTAAGAAAAAAACACCCTCAGTACACTCTACTGGGATTTGAACCCCAATCTCGTCATCAGCAAACCCTTCTAATACAAGAAAGTCAAATGAAAAATGTTTTCTTCCACCAGGTAAGAAATATTAATAAAACCATACTATTGATTATTTGAGTTCAACCTAAAAATAAAGCAGCAGATTTCTGCATAGTGTGGTCTTTGATAAAAGCCGCACTCTTGCCTTTCCCTTTCAAGAAACTTTACCCATGTAAACAACAGATTAGCTCGTTCCCCCTTCACTCTTTCAGTACAAACTTAACAGATATGACAACACCGCAATTCTAGCCCAGTGTCTGCTAAATAGTCCAAATAGTTCAATATATGGACGTTTCTTAGGAGTTGCGCTGATAGCGCTTCTCGAGTTTTACAATTTAGTCCTTCCACATAATGCAATTTTTTATACTTATCATTATTAATTACTACTTTTTTCGTAACTATTTATCAGTATATACCATTATTTAGCCATTTTTTTTTTATATCATATTTTCTCATGTAAATATATGTATTTGTATGGTACTAGAGTACTTTTCAGTGCTGGCCTGTTATAGGTCTTACGACTGTTGACCAGCACTATAATAAAGGAAATTGAAATTATTATTATTATTATTATTATTATTTATTGTTATTATACTGGCAAAGTGGCCCAATGGTGAAAATGTTTCTTGAGCAATCAATACAGTCGAACTTGGATATTTGATCTTATACTATTCAAAATCATGTGTGATTCGAACTTTTCCCTTGGTCCCTTGAAATTTCTATTAAAACAATATTAAAAAATTACATGTAATTAGAACTTATTTTGTTTAGTTTGAATTATAATTGCCTCGATGGTGATGATGAAAAACAGCCTGAAATCTCACGTAGTAAACACGTTTACTACTTGACTGAGGCTCTTGTGTGCAGGAGCACTAAAGTTGGGTGTTTTGTGTTCCTTAAGAGAATTTTTTGAACTTGGACGAGAACTCAGCAGTTTGTGGTGAACTTAGAAATGCAGAAATTTTGGCAGATGTTATGAACAATAGAAATAACATTGCGTCTTCAGATGAAGAAAGGGAACAAACAGAACTCCCAGAGAAGCCAAACTCAACATCTACACAGGCCCTGGATCACATCGAATAGTTTAGATGGTTTGTTGAGGGACAATATAGTGCAAGCCCCTCTATTTTCCAGGTGCTCAATAAACTAGAAGAGTTTACTTCAACTCACAAGTATTAACTCCAAAAAACAATCAAAGATTTCTAGATTTTTTTATTTTAATTTTAAATACCGTATTCTGTACTATACATACTGTACTGGAAAAACTAAGAATAAAATGATACATAAACTTTACTGTGTTTTACTTCACTGAATTGATGTTTGAAGTTATTTTTCTAACCAAAATAAAAACTTAGCTTATTTGAATTTTTCTAGTGGTTTCTTCATCTTAGAATTAGTCAGGTTCAACTGTATTTTTAATGGGAGCAAAAAAACATGTCATAGCAAACTACAAACTCCTTTTTACTCCAGTCATCTTTGGACAAGCCCATCCTCGGAACCCATAAGGATATAATGAAAGTAGCAGCAGAACTCTCAATCTATATTCCACTGGACATGGTTGTGGATTAATGGAAACGTCTTAGACTCGAAGATGAAACTGTCAGTGAAACTTGCTATAGATATACGTACGGGAATCGGTTATTTTAAAAGACAAAACCATTTGGATATCCTAAATACCCACTGGTGACAGAGGCGGTAAAAGCAGTATTATCGCTATTGCATGGTAGTGGTAGTGCAGACATAGAATGAGGGTTTTCAAAATCTGGATGCATTTTGACTGGTGAAAGGGCCAGCATGTCAGAATTTTGAATGCTCACCTGCTGCTCAAGGAAACTTAATATCATGTATATAAAAACAAGGTATGTCATGTTAATATCACTCAGGAGTTTTTATAAATGGCAAGAGCAGATCATGTCCTTTAAAAGAAATTCTGTAATAAACAATGTCCCATTAAAGAAAAGCAAAAGGAAAATAAAAGAATGCGAGGAAAAAGGCAGAGGAGCTAGAAAGCTTGAAGGAGATAAACAGTGAAAAGGGTAGTATTCAAGAAAGAAACAATACTGAAAAAGCTGAGACAAGAACAGAACAACAAAAGGATGATTGCTCAAACGGTGCTTAATGATGCAAGTATTAAGGAGGCTGCTGAGAAAAAGGACATGGTGGGTTTCAACACAGCACAGCTCATTCTAGAAGGAGGGGAGGAAGCAATAAAAGATTAAGACAAGGAAAAAAATGCATACAGATGCAATGCAGAAAACTGTTAAAAAAAAACAAAAGAGTTCATTAATAACTTCTTTTTCCAACAAAAAACCAAAGACAAAGTAAAAGTTAACTCTTGTCTTACATTAATGTTTTGTTCTCATGTTTATTTGATGTATAATGTTTAATATGTTTTGCTGTTTTATTACTATTCTATCATTGTTAAAAGGGTTTTTTTTCCTTTAATTTTTTAGTACCGTAATGAGAACATTTTCCTAACTTTATAAAAATATATAATTTTTTCAATAAAAAGTTGTGCCATGGCTGGCTGTGAGGGTGGTGGTAATAATAATAATAATAATAATAAAAGTTTTTAATGAATCCCAGTTTTACTTTTAAAACTCTAATTATTGATAGGCTGTAATTAAATTTGTCAGTAATTTGTGAATATTTGGTCAGTTTTTTATATTTCGATCATTAAAGTCAGTAATTTTGAGCCATTTACTGGTTTTCACCCCTGATCATGTATCAGGAAACAAAAAAAAGTGTGTACCAGTATAATCAAAGTGTGCTAACATTACCATACATAGTAAATGGGAAAACCATTTATACATCTCATGTGGAAACCCCACCCATTACACCCAGCTAGAATTTAACTTCCAACCTCAAAATCACAGACCTAACGACCTAATAAGAGGTGCGTCCAGTCAGAAATTTAAAGGTGAAAAAAAATTATTACAGACTAAAAAAGTATCCATACAATTTACTTCATTTTCTTCATAGTTGCCATATTTTCACTCATTTTGTGTATTGTGACACGAGCTTCTTTATACTTATATCAAAGAAATCCAGTACCAGTGAATTGAGCCACTTAGTCACTCCTGTCTTGAGTTCCTCATCATTATCAAAGTGCTGAGATGGGAGCCCCTGCCTTGGGTATGAGGTTGGGGCTATAGGGTGGGTGAACAAAAACTTCCCAACCTAACTAATGAATCAGCTCAAAAGTTCAAGATGCAATAATGAAATAGGGATAGTAAAGATATAATTAATATTAAGTACACTTACATTTGTTTAGAGATAGAGTGGTTACCATTTTTGGAAGGTCGTCTGAATACACCTGACAAGGATTCGAACCCTAACCTCCCTTTGACTGGCAAACCACAAACTATGAAAATGGCAATGTGGCCTTATGTTTATTAGTGCAGATCCTATTGTGTGCGTTTTTTTTTTTTGTTTTTTTCCCCCTCTCTAATACAAAGATAAATTTTGACTATATCACAGTTCACGGATTCAAGTTAATGAATGTAAAAAATGTATAATTTTTTTTCTCATATTTTCTTTCGTGGATTCATTCAAAAATTGTGTGTTTTTTTTAAACCAATAGACCACAAGATGTATTTAGCCTCTTCTTAACTCCTACATACCTCAGATGTAGCTCCAAATTTTATAACAATCAATCCCAAAATTTGGTTTTACATGCAAAATAACTGAGAAACCCCTTTGGCAGCAAGAATATCTGCTTGGACTTGAGTATGGTTGGTGCAGATTACCTAGTCTTTCGAAAATGCAATGCATTTAATCTCACCCATACTTATGAACATTCCATTTTTACTAATAAAATTATATTATAAAATATAGTCTCTCTTTCAACCATAACTATACAACCACAAGATTTTTACGACCAACTTGAACACACGGCAAGTTTATGTAGGTAATTTGTGAATTATGATGTTCTTACTATATTAAACAGAGAAGTGACCAGGGCAGCTTAAGAGTCATTTGGTGTGTTCTTAGGTGTAAGAATACAATGGAAAAAAATCTTATGTAAATTTAAAAAGTTTGGCCGTGCTTATTATGATTGGTAACAATACTACCAATAATTATAGCAACTCCAAAAACTATAAAAGGCTTTAAACTGGTTTAAAAAGTGGGTAATTACTTTAATTCAAAAATAACATGAATTTACAAGCACTTCTAGAGTAATAATTTGAACTCACAAAGAATGATACATAAAGCAAATCTCTTGTTTTAATCATCATAACATCACCCTACTGTTTTTGGAATATTGGGATTGATCTACATTAATCATTGACTTTCAATATTTGCCAGCCCACTTAAAATGTTAAAAATATTATTTTGCTTCTTCACAGTGATAATGTGTCAGGGATGAAAATATCTTCCAACAAGGCATACTGACACACAAAATTCCCTATCTTTATGGTTGGTGTTTAGAAACAAACACAATCATGAAATGTATCTATATGCATATTTTGAAAAAGAGTATGTTTAATATTTGATAAACTTTAAATAACAACTATATTCTATAAAATCGGTCTCAGAATGTTGCATTCTCCTTTCTGGCAACAAAGATACTACTAAGACCTTTTCGTATTATTTTAAATTTCAAAATATTCTTACATTATTTAAACTATTTATTTCTTATTAAAATCCATAAACAAGTTTTTGGGGTCAAACAAAATATTTTCAAAAAGGCCTATATTTTATGGCTGTCTGATGCTATTGAGTTAAATTTAAAAGCTGCTAACCATTCAGCTTGCACTTAGGTTAGAGTAAATTTTTGATTTTCCAGTGATGGATCAACTCATTTGTGACTTAACCGTGGGGATACATTTTATTGTTATTTTTTACACACTATGTGTAAACATGTCACAAATGGTATGCCGCCATCCGAATGTGTTGTACATGTTAATGCTAAGCAATGCACATCATTGGCAGTCTCTAAGAGAAAGAGAGAGACATAGACCTTCATATGACTTCTGAACATAAGCAGTCAGGCATTGTTACCACTCACAATCCTTTGTTCACACTTGTAATGGCACATGATTGTTCTCTCTTTTATATCCAAAGTATGAGTGTGTCATTGCCGTCCATTACACTTAAATGTAAACGTGTTATTTTAACAATAAAACAAAAACTAGAAATTATTGAAATGTTAGAAAATGGCAGTGCAGTGAAACAAGATTTATTAACTTAAAGAGTTTAGTAAACAAACAGTATGTAATATGATTTTGTATGCTAGTAGTGTGGATTATTCAATTATCTTGGCTAAATGAAAGTAAATGAAACAGTCTACTTATGCCAAGTTGGACAAAGGTATGTTGTGGCTTAACTAGCTATGTGCTGAAGGTATTCCCGTGTCTGGGGTAATCGGTACAAATCTAGCTAAATATTTTTTTGATCCATTGGGAATAGGAGGAGACTTAATAAACTTGTCTGGCTGGTTCATACATTTTAAACAGTGTGATGGAATTGTAACGTAAGGCTACATTATTTTTACAGTATGAGCAATAAGAATATATTACAGGTGTAACAAATCAGTTTATTAATAAAGAAACATATTAATAGGAAGTACATAGAATCACAGTCAGAAACTATACAAAATTTCCATCGTTTAAACATAAGATTATGAACGGGTGCAATGGTATACACAAATATATATAGCTGCACATTTGAGGTGTGAAGCACCCAGGTACACCCCATTACCCGCACTTGTAGGTAGTAGGTGCTATGAAAACTAGTATCTCGTTAAAGCAGGACATATCCTAAATTATCATATGGTATAAAGCAACAACTCCACGGTGCTATCTATACCATAGTGGCCGTAATCAAAACTAATCTTACTATACATTATTTAACTCCAGTCCACTGACTGAGACTACCAGCTACTGCTGTCATTAAAAGGTACAAATAAATAAGCCACACAAAATTAGTCCTAATTTAAGAAGATACAGGGGAAGTAATTAGCAAGAGCTAATTAGTAATGAGTTAACTCCATCGAGAGTTGAAATAGTTAGATATTATAACGTTATAACCTCCTAGAAGAATAACTACAATATTACATTGAGTATCAGGCGAACAACCAGGCAAACTAGACGCTACTAATACTATAGCCGGACTTCCTAATTAGTACTGCCTGAGAAATCAATAGTATATCAATTGTGTTACACTACTAATGGGGCAACATTACCATCCCAAAATAGTGATAAGTATTTCTAACGTTAACTTCTCCACAAGAAGACCGAATATAAAAGACAAAACCCTGGGGGCCACTACTAAGGGCAAGTAGCACCTCCACAGGTTGCGCACCGCAAGCCGGTACACAGTTAGACACATCAAAAACTAGTGTCAGTTACAGACCCAATTAGGTAGTGAAACATGGCAATAGAAAACCTGGAATCTTCCACTATTAGATTCTATTCTTTAAACTAGCCACAGCATGGTCATATAAACTAAGGAGTCTAATTATGACCCTAATATTTGCGACTAAACCTAATAGACATAAAAAAGTTGTGCATAAAGCTCTAAGCTATGCCATATAGGCATAGAGAAAACAGTCAGTAACACTGACATAAAAATGTATGTCATAGGGACATTAAACAAAATAGAGCTCAATGCTCAACAAAATAAACTATGCCTAAAGGTCATAGGTAAACAAGTCGGTAACACTGACATACAAAAACTATATTATAAGGATATCAAACAAAATAGAGCTCAACATTCAACAAAATTAACTATGCCTGAAGGGCATCTAGTAGAATCCCAACAGTAACACTGACATATAAACACTATGTCATAAGTACATCAAACAAAATAGAGCTCGATGCTCAACAAATTGAACTATGCCTGTAGGGCATAGGGAAACAAGTTATTAACACTGACATACAAAAGCTACAGTATTTCTCAATACTTATAATATACGCCGTAGCTTGCTCTGCGGAGAGAAGGTGACTCAAGACGCCTCATACATCGTGGCCCTCGGTACTTCTCTCTGGTTGAAGTTTATGAAGCTCTTCCTGCAATTCCTCCATCAAATTATTACAATAGAATAGTTTGGCGTGAACTAAGGACAGGCCCATTTATACCAGTGGGACTAATAAAATTTGGCAATGTGCGGAAAAGGGAGGGGATTCATCAGAAATCACACAAGCTAACACGTAGCGCTAACAACTGCCTGGTGGAATGTTCTGGACTTATGCCTCTCTCATTTACCCATCGACTGGCTCAAATGGAAGAAGCGTGGATCGATTGTGTCTTCTACGTCGATTTGTCTCGTTTGCTGGGGCAACTTTTACTGAGCACTGGGCGTCTACCACTTGTGATGTCGCAGGGAGTCTTTATCTGCCACACATTATTAGAACTTATTAGGTCTGGTAGCTACAGTAAAACCTTTTATAGGGCTTTGTTGCATTAATGTGTTAACAGTTATTTAACACGTTTCAGAATAAGCAAACTAAACATTCAAGGGGGAAATTTAAGTGCCGATAATGAAACCGCATACAAGTTTGGAAAATACTTTCAGCAAGAAAACTTTCAGATGCAGCGGGTGTACAATTTAGACAAATTGGTAGTTATTCTAGAAGGCACTACTACCCATAAAAACTTTGGCATTTCATAGTGAAAGCAGTGCACCTAACCATAAATCCATTAAAGAAAGGAATACCATTTTGTGCTGTACTAATGTCACTGACTCACACAAATATATCTTTGTTCCATGGGGAAAGCTAAAAGAACATGTTCATTCACAGTAACAGAGGATGCATCTAACCTGCCTGTTGATAACTAAAGTCAGACAGGTGCATAGATGTATCGCTCTATTTTTTACAGAATGGTTCATGAAAAAATTAATTCAACGAGATTGTGAACATGGTACTGCTGAGATATGCCACAAAAGGCAGTGTTTCTATAAGACACTGCTCCCTCACATAATGAAACAGTACTTAGGTCAATGGATGTGTTTTTGTGAAATTTTTGCCAATGTAAAGAAGCCTTACCAGGCTCTGCTACTGCAGAAACATATTGATGATGGAAACAAAATTAAAGGAATGTTTGGATGTGGACGCAGAAAATATTATTAAATGGACGCGAGAGACCAGTGTGAACACGGCTTTGAAAGACTAGCAGATGAGAAAATAGCAGCACAAACTTAGGGTTGCACAAACGCCGAAACAAGTAAGAAGGAGAGCCAGAGATTATCTCTGGTGATAAAGTTAGCCACAGCCGTGAATTGTGTGCCATCTTATTTGGAGCACCAGAATAAAATTTTATGTAAAACCCTTGGATAAAAAATAAATAAAGACAGAAAAAGATTAGACTTCTAATACAGTAAATAACATGAAAAAGGCTTTTTTATTACTTTTCATGTCTCCGCTCCCCTTCATTACCGTGGTGAATTGAGAGTCAACTGTATTATGTATTTGGTTAAATTCCAGAGGTTTATTGATGCAGATAAAAAGACTCGTAATCAGGTGATTATCAGTGCATCAGCAATGAATTGAAATCACTGACTAATCCATTTTTCTTTGTTAATCATTCACACTTAATAATACAACAAATCCACTTTTTTTAAATGTATGAAAATAGGTTTATTCGCACTGTATTATTAATAGTGGACAAGACTCAAAAAAGTAATATTAATTGCTTGTTAATGATTATACGTATTATACAGTGCTGTAGTCAAGCCAGGCCGGCGCCCTGGCGCTTTTTTGTCAGCCGTGGTGCCGCCCTGGCAGTTTTTTTGCCAGCTGCAGTGCCGCCCTAGTGCTTTAAAAGCTAAAAGTCAAGATTTTATACATCATACAATATGAATGATTAAATCCATGAAATTCATATTAAGAGGAAGCGTAAAATAAATTATAAAAGTAGCTGAGATTAGTGAATTCTATGGGGTGGAGATTACTTAGAATCCGCGACAGCAATCATTAAATAGGATCGGTTGCAAATCTTGAGTAACAGTGGACAATTTAAGAGCTAGATGTTTCACAACCATTCCAAGGCGTGGAATGAAAATGTGACGTTTGTGAAGAAGAATATTGCAAAATTTTGAAATATTGTCCTCACACTTTTGGCCGAGCAATATTGAAGTAACATATGGCAAGGAATCTATAAACCACCTTTGCAGCCACTTCAGAATATAGCTAAAAAATAAAAAAGGATTGAATAAATATCTGGACTACGTTTACTATAGAAGAAGACATATTCCATAATCTCTTAAACCTCTAGCAGCTGTCTTAAAATCAATTCCTTGTACCTCTGCTGAGTGTGAACATAATTTTAGTGTGATTAACTTAATAAATACTCTATTACATTGAATATAACCCATGTTGCATCATTAATATTCATCAAACTAATGGATCACCTTTGAGGCAATGGGGACCTACTACCATTCAGACCTGTTTGTTGCATCATCAGTCAGCTGTGGGGACAAAATCGCAACATGTCAGGGACGAAGCTGTTCCTGAGCATAATATAAATGAATTTCCGCATTTCTTTAAAAGAATTATCATAAAATTAATAAACTTAGTTACATTACCATTACCTATTTATATCTGGTCTCTATCTATAAAACTATTAAAAAATATTATAAATGTTAAATGATAAAATCCCAATCCAATTTTATATTTAAAATGTTTAGGTATAGAGGTAGTTCAGGTTCCTTTTTCCTTAGGACTACACCACTAATATTAGATACAAATGATTTATTTCCATTCAACAATACGCCATATTGATCTAATTTCACAACTTAAGTATAAAATATTAGATTTTGAAATCATCCTTGATAAATTAAATTAACTGTTACAATAATCTTAAAAATAATTATATTTCACAATTTGTACTAGCTTTCAATAAATAAATAATCAGTAGTTAGGATTAATCAGTGTAAATAATCGAATCATCAGTAATTGATTTTCATAATCGAACATAGAAAAGAGGATAGAAAGGCGCATACAAACTTATCAGAACACTGTATGCCTCAAAGTTAATAACTAGAACAACCAAACACATAATTATGTTTTTTGTGTTGTTTTAACTGTGAACTTTGGGACCTACATTTTTCTCTCGCTGTCTAATTTAATACTGCCGTCTGACACAATTTTTCCTTAACTACCAAAATTACTATATGTAATCAGTTTAACTGAATCAGTACACCTTTTTTAAATTCGATAATATTAAATTAACATCTATTTTGTGCTTTGCTGCTTGTTTACTGCACATCCAGACCATCCACAACTAAACACATTAATTTTATTTTTTAAATAATATTTTTCATCAAACTAGCAAATTGCTAATAAAATTTCAGCCTTTAATGTATGTAAACTGTTTTTCATTTTAGGTGCGAGAAGAAGTAACAAACAAGTTTCATCATCTTACCTCAATCTTGAAGGTATGTGTTTAACTGATGTACAATTAAATTTCATGTATATATTATTTATTTATAGAACTTTTTTTTATATAGTTGAAAATTTTATAAGATAAATGTAGAGATTTTAGTTTTTTATTTACTTTTTTATCTAACAAGAAATAACGTGTGACTTGGGTGGACCAGATTTGTCTTTTCTGAAATAGCCTGACACGTTGCCTCCAATTATGAAGCCTTTTTATATGCCTTTTCATGTGCTTTTTAAATAGCTTATAGTGGTCTCAAAACTAGCATTCTATTCGCCGCGCTAAAACGAGCATGCGCCATCTTATGTTCACAAAACATCACTCTTGAGTAGAGTGGGTATTTGAGAAGTAGGCTGCCTTATTCTATATCTTTAATACTATGTTAAATTAGTTGACTGTGTTATTTCTAATTAGTTTTCATTATTATTCTTTTTTATTTAATGAGTGTTGTAATAATTGCCTTTAACTGTGTAAATTTTATCTTTTGTTATATTCTATAAATCATTTTAATAGCATGTAATTTTATACTTATAACTCTATTTATTAACAATGACTTTGGTTTAAAAAAAACCATATATATTGTGTTTTGTACTATTGTTTACAAACACAACAATTTTTATTCCACATAAACTATTTATTCATGTTTCCCAAAGACATTTGAACAAGAAAAACCTAAATAAAAGCAGCAAAAAGAGATTTAATTGTTATCATTTCATTACTAGCCTTACAATGGTTTTATTGTGAAGATCGTTTTAATGTATGTAATCAAAAGGCCTAGGTACGAGGTGTATTCGGAAAGTTAAGGAATGGTTGGCTATCAAAAAATAGAGATAATTTATTCTTTTAAACAATTTTATTGTTACAACAAAGGCCATACCTTAAACTACTTTTCCACTTAGTTGCCACCAATATTAAGGCCTCTGTCATAGCATTCCACACTGTAAAGCATCATTTGTCATATTATTCTACTAGTTCCAGCAGTAAACTTCTTGAAAAAGTTTTGAGTGACTCAAAAATTGCGTCCAAGATTTCCAACACCAAATCTAAAACTGAAGCACTCGTTAAGTGTATTAGCCCCTCATAGTTTACAAGTTGTAAAAAATGCGTTAGATAATGTAAATTTTCTTTAGTATAACTACTGATGTTCTTAACAAGAAATATCACAAATTTTTCCAATATTAACTCAATATTTTGATAAAGATTTAGATACTCAAATTAAACTGATTGAACTAGAAGAGTTGTTCAGTGAAACCACTAATACTGTTTGTTTCTCAGTATCTAATAAATACTGTAAAAGTATTTGACATTTCTAAAAATGTAGTTGCATTAGGTGGGGACAATACAAACACGAATTTTAGGGGAGTGAATCGAAAGGACAGTAATAATATTTTCACCCATTAGAAAATGGCCTTCCTAATAGATTAAATTTAATTGGCCTCAGTTTCCCAGCACATATGCACCACAACAGTCTGCAGACAGAAGCTGGTACTTAAATGTTGATATACAGCTTATTGTTTTTTTTAAATGTAATTATTTTTCCATCTATACTATTAGAGTAAATGAGTTCAAAGAATTTTGTGATTATGTCAGTGTTGAGTATCATGATCTGCTAAGTTATTCAAAAACTCTCTGGTTATGTCTCTTGCATAGAAAGAATCATATTGATATTTGAGCCATTAAAACAGTACTTTTTGTCTTTAGAAAATTGTCCTAAGATCTTAAAAGTTTGTTTTTTCTAGCCAAACCATAAGAAGCTTATTTTTTGTTTTTACACTCTCAGATGAGCGTTTTCTAATATTCAATAATGAAAATAGAAAAAGGAAATGTTGCTGTTAACGAAGTATTAATTATTTTAGAAATCTTCTAACAAATCTTTGTGCAAGATTTAAGTGTAAAAAATTTGAATAACATAACAGAATCTGAAGTAAATTATTTTTAAAATGAAACAAGATTTTTGTAGTGTAAGTATTTTTTGTATTAAAAAATTGATAGTTTCGTTTAGGGATTTAAAATGCTTTAATTGGATAGTTTTAGGTGAAGTTCCTCTGTGGAAGGGCCATCACATTAATAATCCTGTATTATTTTGATTAGTCCTTATATTAATGTTTGTTGAAAAAGAATTGGGCGGAGAGGCGGTAGAAATTTAATAAACTAAACAGAATGAAAATGTGGAAAGAATGTTTTCCTTAATGAACACCCAGAGGTCTGATGAAAGAAATAGGCTCAGGATGTCTTCAATTAAATCTATTTTACTAGTACAGTACAATATTAAAAATATGAATTGCCAAGAATTCCATGATTATGTTTTAAAAAATAATAATTTGTAAAGTAGTATTTCAAAATATGAAAAGTAAGAATGTTGAAATAAATATAATTCTAGTTAAGTATTATTTATTAAACAAATTTTTACTCTTTCTACCAAATAAATAATTTAATAATAAATATATAAATTAGTATTAGAAACAATAATAATTATTATTAGAGTTAAATTGTAAGGTAATGTAAAACAATATAATTGTAAGTATCTGTGTAGTATAAAGTGTTTTAATTTCTCTTATCATTTTGTAGTAAAATAAAATGCAGTATGTTATTCAAGTTTCGTGATTATGGGTGTATCTCATTTCGCCACACACCCAAAAAAAAATTCCGGCCAAATGTCCTTATTTCTCGTGCTCATTATATGGCAACTCTATGCATATACCCCTCCTTTCCCACAAACACATAAAATTGCCTCTAAGCAAAACTTTTTTAATACTTTGCATAAACTGGCTCTTTAACAGCTTAATCTAATTGGGTAGGAAAGAATAAGATAGAAGGAAGTCAACCAGCATTTGCTTGGAGGGAGAATGGTAAAACCACCCTCAGTTCAGCCAGCCGAGATTCAAACCTTGATATTCCCATCAACGTTGATCACAAAATAAATTGTTATTGTTATGACCTTCTCTTATTATTCCAATGATGAATCTGTGGCTGATTTCTAGATGTTGTGTTATTTATAGGTCAGACTATATTGTAAGTTATATGCTGATATGTTTAGAAAGTGCATGTTAAATATTCCCTCTATAAATATTTAAAACTTATTTAACACAAAGAAAAAAAATTTTGTATAAAACTTTGACACAAAAATCAAGTTACTATCAATCTAAGCTAATTTAAAGAATTATTAAAATAAATGTAACCTTTATTTATTTTAAAGTGCACTTTCTCAGCACACTGACCATATAGTCAGACCCAGACCCCAGCCGCAAATTCATCAGTGCGTAACAGATCCATTACACCAAGGATACAATTTTCAGCATCGCCAGTAATCTAACCCTGAACTCTTGGATCAGCAGGCATAAATACTACCAACTGAACCAAGATAATGGCCTATCTTTATTTTAAACATTTAGTACCTTTAATAGGCTATATTATTTTTGGACATATTTCAGCATAAGTTATTCAATTCAAATAAAAATACATTAATTTTGAAACCCCAAAATGTACTAAAACGTGAAATGCTTTCAGTTGCATATGGCCTTAAGCTCTAAATAGGTATAGACATTGCAATATGATTTGATTAAGAATTAATAGTGTTGATAGAACAGCTGAAATAATCTTAGCAGATATTTTCCACAACGGTTATTATCAAAGTAAACTCTTCTTTAGGCAACATGTATATGGGTTCTGAAATTTTTAACACAATATCCAACTAACATGGCATGCTTTACTCCTTTCAGCCTTACATTTATTAACATTTCATTGGTTGTCAGAGAATATGCCTCCATTATCACGTACATTTTCTGCAGTGGCTTTCATGAAACCTCAAGGGTGAAAACTGGTCATTAAAGTCAGTCAAAATTTAGTAATATGTCTTCTTTTTTTTTAATTGGTCAGTAAATTCAGTAATTTTGGGTCTACATTTATTTTTGGGGGGGAGGGGGACATGAATGCTTTCCAGTAAGATAAGAGTTTTTCAGTTCAAATCAAGGTAAGACATTATTTTTCTCATTTTCCCTAACCTAGTAATAATTATTACTACACTGACAAAGTGGCCCAACGATTAAAATGTTTCTTGAGCATTCTGAAAAGTAGAAGCTACTGTTTTTAATGGGAGCAAAAAATCATTTCATAGCAGGCTGCAAACATCCTTTACTCTAGTCATCTTTGGAGAAGCTCATTCTCAAATATCTTCAATGATTAGTTCCAGCACATCAATTCAAAGTAGGAACCCACAAGGACATAATGAAAGTAGTAGCAGCATTCCCAATGTATATTCCACTGGGCATGATTGCAGATGAATGGAAAATTCTTAGACTCAAAGACAAAACCATTTGGAGATCCTTAATTCCCTCTGGTTGCCAACATGGTAAAAGCAGCTTTATCGCTATCGCATGGTAGTGCAGATATAAAACGAGGGTTTTCAAAATCTGGACACATTTTAACTAATGAAAGGACCAGCATGTCAGAGAGAACTCGGAATGCTAACCTGCCGCTCAAGGAAACTTTATATCATGTATATGAAAACACTGTATATCATGTTAATATCACACAGGAGCTTCTATAAATGTCAAGAGCAACTCGGGCTCATTACAAGAAATTCTTTAATGAACAATGTGCCATTTAAAAAAAGGAGCAAAAAGAAAAGAATTAAAGGGAACAGGCAGAGGAGCTAGAAAGGTTCAAGCAGGTGGACAGTCAAAAGGGTAGTGTTAGAAAGAATGAAGCAATACTGAAACGGTTGAGACAAGACCAGAATGAGAAGAGGATGATTGCTCAAACATTGCTTAGTGATGTGAACAAATATATTAAGGAGGCTCTGAGAAAAAGGACATGGTGGGATTCAACACGGCATAGCCCATGCTAGGAGGAATGGAGAAAGCAATGCAAGAAGAGGACGGGGAAAAATTGCATGCAGCAGATGCAGTGCAGAAAACTGTTGAAAAACTAAAGAGTTTGTTAATAACTTATTTTTTCAGCAAAAAACCTACCCTACATTAATGTTTTGTTCTCGTGTTTATTTAATGTATAATTTTTAAAATGTTTTGCAGGTTTATTATTATTCCATTATTGTTAAAAGGGAATTTTTAGTACAGTAATAAGAACATTATCCTAACTTTATAAAAAAAAATTCAATAGGTGTGCGATGGCTGGCTATGAGGATGGTGGAGGACATATAATAATTTAAAAAAATGTTTTTAATGGATCCAAGCTATACTTTTAAAACTCCAGTTTATTGATAGGCTGTAATTAAATTTGTCAGTTTTTTGGTATTTTGGTAAGTAACATCAGTAATTTTGACCCTTTGACTGGTTTTCACTCCTGAACCTCCTATCATTTTCGTATTTTCTTTGGTGTTAGAAAGGTGAGAAATAAAACACCAGATTGAAAATAATAAATAAAACTCAACAAATACAATTATATAATAATAATAATAATAATAATAATGTGAATGAGTATATCACAAACAAACAGTAGATAAAATACATGCTAGGATAAGAACAAAACTAAAGTAACATAAAAAACTGGAATTAATTCAATATTCATGTATTATCTTAATGATTGATTAACTGCTACTCAAGAATGACGTCAGACCAATCATTTGACATTTTGAGTGCACGTAGAATATTTGAAATCAGACTATATTTCAAGTCCATGTTTTTTTACTAAATATGTTTTCATAAATACAAGTTATATATTTTTGAAATCCAGAACTAATTTTTCTTTTGAAAATGACAGAGTTATAAATGTATTTAGATTTGAAAAGAATTCCCAAGTACCACAACAATAAATTTGCAAATTCAAGCTCAACAAAGGTAAAGTTTTTAATAAACTTGTGAATTAAAGCTTAACAAAGAAAAAGGTTAGTATACCAATGAAACATAATTAATTGAATTAATTACCACAGTAATAAACTTGTGAATTTAAGCTTAACAAGAGGGAGGTTTGAACAATAGTGAAAACTATGTCATTTATATATTTAGAATAGCTAATAAAATATTCGTGGCTTGGAGTTCCATTGACTAATCTGGTGGCCAGCATAATCGAGAATAGGACTGTAGAGAAATTAGAATGGTAAAAGATTACCTGAAAAATATAGATTTTAATGGATGGTAGGTTAGGTCCTTGTAAGCCCGATTTTGTTGAGGCTCTATTATCCCCATAAATGAAGTCTACCACCAAACTCAACCTTCCATACTATTAAACCATTAAAATTAGGACCTCACACAAACATGTTGTTTCTTGAAGAGTCATAAGCTAACTGCTAACGTCAAGTAAAATGGGGGTGGGGTGGAGGGAGGAAGGTATTTCATTGTAGAAGTAGTAAAAAGAGTTGCAACCTTTGGTTCAATTAAAACAAAAGGCTTGGAAACAAAAAAAAAATAATAAACTTAACCAAGCTTAAACACAGTCTTTGCCTTTATTAATTTTGAAAATGTTAACATCAATAACCATTTATCATATGAAACTTTATGTTTATGATTTTAGTTATAACAGACCGGAGTTGCAGATTACTAGCTCTTCGTGGACTTTTGAAGAAACTACCTGTTGTTAACTTTGATGTATTAAAGTTTGTCTTCCAGCATTTTGTCAAGTAAGTAGCTATTCATTATGTAATTTGTGTATTTCCATTATAACCCTTTCTAGATTCGGATTTTGCCACCACTTGAATTTCTTAGATAGCGTGAGCATGAACATAAAATGATAGGGCGCCAAATAATAGATAATTAGTATTAGATATAGGAATCAAATTTATTTCTATGTTGAATGTTGGAAAAGGTCATTTGGAGATTTTTACTTTGCAGGCACAGATCTAGAATGATTAGAAGCAAAATTTGGTTAGGAAAACTTAAATTTCCAAATCAGAAAACCTGACATTAAAAGGTATATTTCCCCAACCTCCTTTTCTCCAATTACCATAAATGGAACCACTTTTGATAAATCTATTAATATTGACTAAATGAGCTAAATAAACGACACCAGTACTCTGCATACTACCGTTTCAAACAATATAAAATTTCCAATGGAACCAACTCCTTTTGGGGGCATTTAAAATGTATTAAACATATATAGTTCATTCACTTAAATAGTAAGTTAACTAAACTCCTCCTTTCTGAAAGTCTGAGAGTCAAATTTTGGTTATTTAAAACCCCTTCTTTTTAAAGGCAAAGGCGAAATCTCCTGAATTTTTGGAAAAACAATCATATCTTCCTTATTTTAATTTTTCTTATTAATTTCGGCTATCCAAATATTTACTCTAGTGGGGTACAGAGAAAAGGTTAGAATTTAGAGTAATTGTACCCACATTAGTTCAGAGGGAAAGTGGTAAACCTTTAAAATGTAAAAAATCCTTAGTAAACAGACCAAGGCTCGAACTCCAATCTACCTGCCACCACCAGTTCAGCCTATTGCAAGAGTAACACCTTTGGCCATGTGATCACTTATGCAGTTAAGGGTTCGTCTATAAACCACGTAACGCTTTTTTTTTCTTACCTTTTTAGCCTACCCTCCTCCTCATGTAACACTATGTAGACATTTAGCCTAGGCGCCCCCACCCCCAACCTGTGTTACGTAACTTTTCTCCCCAAGAATGAATGTCATTCATTATTTCATAGGGAAGCTTTGTGATACTAGAGGAGTGATTCAAATCTAATACTTCTTAAAATTTATTTTAAATCCTGATTATAAATGATTTCAGATAGTATTATTATTAATATAGACATAAAGACGTCGAACTCAAATTCCTCAAGTTCATGGGGAAAAACCTCTGCTCTATTTATGTTATGGATGTCAGGTTTGCGATCTGAGTAAGAGCAAGACGGCACTACTATGTGCTGACTAGGAGGGCCTTTTTCTGTAGTGGCGCAACATGATGCTTTACGCTGGAGGAAGACATATTTCTTAATATTGTGCACTTTTTTTGATAGTCATATTATCATCATCTAGATAACATGCAACTTTTCTAAATTATATTTTGGATTAATCTACAATTTTACTTTAATCCTAGACTCATGTTTTGTTCCAACATCGATTCTAGATCCTTGCTTCACTTTCGAAAAAGACTAGATGGCCAATGAAACGGAGATTGAGGTTCAAATACCTGTACTAAGAGTGGCTTTTCCTAGATGGGTTTATACTCTCTCCACGTTAATGAGAGTATATTACCTCTAAAATTCTACCTTCCTCATTTCTACTCCCTTACATAAATATAATAAATAATTAGAACAACTACAATTACAATTACATTTTTCTGGATATCGCTTTTTATATGCAAGCAATGAACAAGAACAAGTCTCCTCTTTTTGAAGAAATTATTTTTATTTTTGTACAAACACAAGTGATTATTTACAGTCTATGTAAAAGAATGTGCATTAGGAATTTAAATTATACTCAAACTCGGTTATACTTATAAATGAAGGCCGCTTCGACTGACAGCTGTTATCCAACTAAAAGCAGATGAAGGGGTCAGTAGATTGGACTAATCCAAACAATTGCCATGACTAATAAACATGTCACTGTAATGCGCATGAAAATATGCATTTTTGAATGTGCTTGGCGTTCGTAGTCTCAGGCAGACAATGCCACCTAAGCACATTCAAAATATTGATAAACAAAAAGTGCTAAACTTGCATTTTCACTGCCACAGATATTCGGAAGTTATCTATAAGTATGTTTATAAAAGGTTAAAACATGAACAATAATATTATTTTTGAACATTAGAATTTGAGTATAAGATCTGTGTTATGTAACACTTTGATGCTCCCCACCCTCTCCACATGTAACAGCATGTAGATATTAGAGCTCCCCCTCCTCCCCTCCCAAAGAGCTATGTGGTTTATGGACAACCCCTAATATGAATGTTACTATTTTAATAAACCAATAATAGTATGATACTCTTTCCTAAACTAGCCATTTTATTTTTTATTTTGAAGGAGCACATATAACTTATAAATTTAGTCATTCCATTTAAATTCACCAAATTTTATATTAAATGGTTGCTTGACCATTTAGTTATTTTTTTATATTTTCACCCTACGTGGACTTAGTGACCTGCTCAAAACTATTTTTTGTAATCTTTTATCTGCTGCCATTTTGGATTTACACATTTTTCTTAGATGTGGCAAGCAAAAATGAGCGTTTGCCAAGGTTTTGAAAAAATAAATTTTTGTGGTTTCTATTAAAAATAGAAAGTTCTGATTTTCACCTCCTTAAAGGAAAGCTCCTCACCTTTCAGAAGATGTACATACATGTCAGATAAAACTTAAGTAACTTAGATTTTAAAGGGCTTAAATTTAGACATTTATACTGAACAATTTGGCCAACTTTAAAGGTCTGTAAAATCAAACAGGCTTGAAATCACAGGATGTAAATTTTTTTTAACAAGAACCATGATAGGAAGGGTTTCCAGCTCCAGTGGAAGAAATTCAGTATTTTAACCACTTTCAGCCAATTTTAAGCTTCAAAATTGGAAAATACCCAAAAGTTGTAATTTTTAAGGTCAAATATCTTGAAAGGGGGACCTGCAAAAAATTTGAAATTTGACTATGGATACCCATACTAGTACTTAGTAAAACCTGTGCGTTTCATTTTAGGTTTCACGCTGATGTTCATGTTACAGGATGTCAAATATCTTTAAGAATTACAGTGTGAAATCATGTGATAATGGGCTTAAAATAATCTTTTTATTATTTTATAGTAGTAAAAATAATTTAAAATAGAAATACCAACTTTTTTTTTAACATAGCTAGGCTAAATGGGTTTCTTTCCTCTATAACAGTCAATTTTTTCTTAAAGAAATTGTTTTTAAACCCATATTTAATTCAAACGATTCAGGATATACTAATCTATTACACTTTTCACTAATAATAAAAACTAGTTTTTGCTTCAATAGATTCCTTTGTGATTTTGTTAATCAACAATGGTTCCAATGTGCTTATTGACGCTTCTGTGTTTTTATGGTACATAGCAAGGCAGTAAGAAGGAACATGCTCTTACAGGCATAGACCTGCATGAAGCAGGTTCTTGCATGTTGTGATGAACTAAACAACAGTTGCAGCCATCTAATCAGTGTGTTGTAAGCCTCCAAAGAGTGAACATGTGCATTTTAAATGCTTGCTAGATCTAATAGTTTTAAAAAACAAAGGATAATCATGGAGTGCTCTGTAAGTTATGTTGCTGAAAGTTGTCAAGTTGATTCTCATGCATGGTCAATTATTAAATCATAATCAGTTATAGCTTATACAGAACTTTTTCTTGTGAGGAAAACAGTTGGAATTGAATAAATATATGGCATATGTATTATATACATATTATAATAAAAAGTATGACCAAAATACCAACACTTGTTTGGAAATTCATGTTGTGACCCATTTTCGTTCCATAAAAAAGTAATTACAAAAAACTTGAGACAGCTCCAACCAACATAAACTAAAGAGCACTCCTTAATCATCCTAGCAACATTTTTTTAACTATTAAATTTAGCATATATCTGCAATGCACATGTTAACTCTGGAGTTACAAAACACACTGATTAGATGCCTTAAGGCTGCTACACACATAATGATAAAACTGTGCGATTTGACTGTACTGTTATAACTGTGCAGTTAAAATGGACGTGTGGATGAAAAATTGCTGCAGTTAATTAGACTTGCACAGTTGAACTGAGCAAGTTGGTTTTGTCCACTAGATTTAACTGCGCAGACCGTGTTTGCGACGATTTAACTGAGCGTGTGGGCCAATGAACTGTGGACCGTTCAGTCCTGTCATAGCTTTGATAAGTGTACATCGATGTTCATAGTGCAACAACGTGAAAAATGGCAAGCGAAAATGAAAATCGGGGTGGACATCGTGAGAGTTTGGAGGATTTTAATGACATTTACCGAATTGAACATTGTATGTGGCATGTAAGATCACAATGTTATCATGATTGAAACATGAAAGACGCAAAATATGAGATATTAATAGAAAAATATAAGAAAATTGACCCCGACGCCAATCGCGATGTGTTCATGAAAAAAATGAATAATCTGAGAAGTGCCTATAGAAAGTAATTTAAAAAGGTGAATGATTCTAAAACACACGCCAGCACGACCTTCATGCTCAAGGCCTCCAAAGAAATCATCAGCATCAATTATAATCGAGGATGTACTCAATGCTGTAAACATTCATTTTAAAAACCCCAGGAATGAAGACAGTTTTAAAGTGATTAGCAAAAATTTAGGGATGAAGTTACGAGAATTGGTGAAAGACCAAAGAATCCTGGCCGAAAAAATAACAAATGAAACATTGTTCCTAGCCGAAATGGGCCATTTGACTATGTCACAGTCAGTACGAAATAATAACTTGATCAATACTTCTTTTTCTTCACCACTGATGATTTGGCTGCATCATTCTTTAGTAATTACTCGGATGTATAAAAAATATGTTAGGTATTTCAGTTTTAACTGCAAAGTACATCAGTACAGTTAAATTGCACAGTTTTATTGTTACGTGTGTAGCAGCCTTAAAACTCTTGTTTGATTTGTCTGAACTTAAAGGAACCTGCTTCATGCATGCTATGCCTGTTAGAGGCTCAGAGCATGCTCCTTCTTACTGCCTTACTATGTACCAAAAAAACACAGAACCGTCACTAAGCACGTTGGAAGAAATAGGAATCTTAAATAGATGATTAGTATAAAACCCGAATGGGTAGTAAGACGCGGTGCTAAGTATTATTTTTTATGTTGTTGTTGTTGTTGTTGTTGTTGTGTTATAATTACCAAAAACACAAAGGCATGTATTGAAGCATGATCTAGTTTTTTTATAACTGAAAAAAGTAATCATTTATTCTATAATATATCCTTAATAATAGTAAATTGAATATAATTTTGGAAACAATTTTTTAAGGAAATTCGTACCCATATTAAAGGGAAAAAAACGCTACAGCCTATTTTTTTTTTTAAGTCCATCTATTTTCAAATATTTTTACCATTATAAAACTTATATATTATAAAATAAGAGAATGAGGCCATTTTGAGCCAATTACCATGTATTCACATTGTAATTTAATAAATATTTTACAGCCTGTGCCATGAACATCAGTGTGAACCCCAAAATTAAACTCACATTCTCTACTTTAGTACTGTCCAAATTTCTTGGAGTTTTTCATTTCAAGATGTTTGACCTTGAAAATGACCCATTTTTGACATTGTTCAACTTCAAGGCTAAAAATCAGCCAAAAGAGCTTAAAATTCATAATTTCTTTCACTGCATTTGGAAGAAACCCTTCCAGTCATAGTTCTTGTAAAAAAAACTTAATCCTGTAGTTTCAAGCCTTTTTGATTTTACAGACCTTTTAAAGTTGGCAAAGTTGTTCAGAATGATGGCTAAATTTAAGTCCATTAAAAGTCCCAGTTTATTAAGTCTTATCTTACATATATATAAATTTTCTGAAAGGCCATGATCTCTATTTTAAGGTACTGGAAACCAGAACTTTCTATCTTTAATATAAACCACAAAAATGTATTTCTTCATAACCTTTGTAAAACACTTGTTATTGCTTACCGCAGCAACGAAAAGTGGAGGTGAATTCAAAATGGTGTTAGATATGGGTCTGCGGGCTTGTGTTTTTTCATTCAAGTTGAGTATTTCTAAAAACTCTTAAGATTGAATACATTCATAAGTTTAAAATGTTAAGAGTATATATTTATTTTATATGTAAATTGATACCTTAAAATTTCAGATTTAAAAAATATACTAATAGACATGTTCTTAAAATATGAATGACACTCATTTTTATAAATATCAATATTTATAGAAAAAAGTAAATAAATGGAAATATTGGTTTTTAAATTAGAAATAACACTTTAAAAAAACAATTCTAAAATAATAAGTCTAAAAAAAATAAAGGGCCTAATAGAAAAAAATAATTAAAATGGTTTCAACACTCATGTCTTTAAGTACATTAAAATTACACTAACAATTATAAAAAAGTAATAAAATGAATAATTGGAAATAAATGGAAATGTACAATAAGATAGTGTAGAAACACTGCATAGTAATGTAAGGCAAGTGATAGTGAAGGAAGTCAACCTTTAATTATAAGTTAGGCCTGGATAGAAAATATACTTCTGTCTTCATTTCTTCAAACACTTTTACACTTACCACTAATTGGTTTCGATTCACGCCAATAATAGGATTTTTATATATGTACGAGCCATTGGCTCTTTTTATAAACCAAAGAAAGTATCAATCACTTTTTCAAAACTTCCACAGTAGCATATTGTTTTGAATTTTCAGAAATATTGCTTTTTCATCAATGTATCTTCGTATGAAAAATAAATATTTCTGAAAATTCAAAACAATGTGCAACTTTGGAAGTTTGATAAAGTGGGAAATGTAAAAGTGTAAGAAAAAATAGAGAAGTGTGTTTGTTTATATCTAGGCCTAGCCTAACTATCCTTTCAGGTTGGCTTCCTTTACTATCCCTACACATTATTGTAGAGTGTTTCTACAGTGTTTTGATAAAAAGTTAATATAATTGACGTTTTAATAAGCTAATATATCCCCAAAATATGCTTTAGTAACTTAATTTACCCTATAAAAATGTAAGAATCATAAACATAAATTTGATGTGTTTCATATTATGTTTATTATTCCTTAGTGTAATCGTGTATGATCACGTCTTCTGTTCGATTTCTATTCCTCTCTGTGCAGTTGCACATGCGCATTGTACGGGCTCTTGTTATACATTATTTTATTGATAAATTTACCTCAATTCAATTTTAAATGCTTATTAAAGTTGATGCTCTTAAAATTAAAAATAATATGTCTAGCAAACAATGTGAAATAGTAAATGCTTTTTTAATATAAATGTGGTAAGTTTGGTAAAGTATGTATTGCAATAAATAAGATGAACATTGATTTTAGACAGGTTAACCAACATAATTCTATAACTAAATACTAACTAAACTAGTACTAGTTTTGTAGCTAAACGTATTAACTAATAATTTTAAATATCCTAAGTTTGAAAACATTTAAAAAATAATATATTCTTGATATAACATTTTTAATTTAACATAAATTATTATTTTATAAAGGGACCAGGTAAAAATAGTAAAAAGAATCATTCCATTTTTAGTAATCTTCTTAACTATTTTTATTTTTATTGCTTTGTCATGGCAATTCAAGTAAACAACTTCAATCAATTATAATTCAAAATGGACAACAAAATTGAATAAGTTTACTGGTCGAAAGTGGTTTTAAAGCTCTATTACGTTATTAATGTGAAAATTGATATTAACTTTTAACAATTTGTTACGTAACTGAATGATCTATTTGTGGAAATGCCGATATTATCTCATTTAAATAGCCTATGCTTACTATTGCGTTTTGAAAATTGAATATTAAGTAACTCAAGTGAAAGCTCGAAAATGACGAACCTACAAAACTTTTGATCGCGATTTTGAGCTTAGAGGACAAGCTCGACTCGAAGCTTGAAATCTGAGTACTCGCTGAGCCCTAGTTTTAGATAAAAATAAAGTTTAAAGATTTTTCCTTTTGTAATTTTTTGTCATTAGATGCTGTAGGCTGTGGTCACATTCATAAATTTCAGAGAAAGAGTATTGAACAAAGCCAGATAGGGTTTCATACATTTTTTAATAATAGATAGTAGGTCGCCCTTATCCTTTTTCTCTGGCCTTGTTGGCATACTAAAATGTTTTATGCATTGGCTTATTGGTGAAGTGAAGGGGACTGAGTTTTAAAAATGTCAATCATGCTTCGCTTTCTCAAAAGTATTTAAAAGATGACCTGATGATTCTGGACTATTGATAGTTCTCGAAATATACTACAAATTAGAATAAGACAAATTTCTTTTTACTTTACTGGATTTCCACTCTATCCTCTTTTTTTAACCTAATTTTTGAATCATTAACTTACAATAAATAATATATAATGTAGTGGCTGCATCCACCTATCCACTTAAATGCACTTATATCCATCAAGTTCTAAGCCAAGCTTCTAAAAGATAAACTATATTTTAGTGGAAACTCGTCTGAGTTTTTATTCAAAGTTCCTCCCTCAAATAAAGGCATTTTTTAAGAAGCTAAAACCTTATAGCCAATCCCTAGAATGGTGATTTAAGTTGTCTGGGCAGTTGTGTCAATGTAATGTACAATGTAATGGATCTATATACCTTATGATTATACTTGAGTGTCAAGTAAGGGCACAGAGGGATGGGGATAGTATTTAAATTTTGTGTCTTTATTTTTTCTTGGCAGTAAAATTAAGCTTAGCTTTTTACTGAATACTATTTGTTTTTTTACCACTATTCACTCAAATATAATCTCTTAAAATACCTATTGCCTTATTATCTGCAAACATTTATTATAATGGGTAAGTACCCTTTGTCGACCCTGTAAGGTAGCTTACCTTGTATTATTCCACTATGGCACAGCTTATAAAAAGAGTCTTAGTGTAATCTTTTAAGGTAAGACAGCTACATTTTACAGTAAATGGTGTTTCCATTTATTTATTTTTACTATTTCAGAGTGTCTGAAAATTGCAAACTTAACAGTATGGACTCGAAAAATCTTGCAATTTGCTGGTGGCCAACATTACTACCCATTGAATTTAATGATATGGGTAGATTTGAACAAATGAGACCACATCTTGAAGACCTTGTGCAGACAATGATTGATCAGTATCCATTCTTGTTTTGTGGAAAAGAAGCTTTTGTGATGGTTTGAGGTTTAATATAATTTTATTTGAAATAACACATTTTACATAATTACATTTCAATATTGACACTAGTTTTGAGTGCTTTTTGGGATGTGACAGTTAATGTTCTATGTGCATTTGTTATTTCATTGTATGTATTAATTTATATATAAAGATGTTTGACAGTTTTTATCATACACTTTTTTAAAGTTTATTTATCAAATAAAATTAATCAGTACTAAAAGACATTAAGCTTAACATTAATTTTGAGCTAAATATGTCTATGCACGAACACCGAATTTTTCATGTTCTAATTATTTAACATTAAATTATGTTAACAAAAAATAGCCCACTAATATAATAGTGCCAATAGCTATAGCTTGCAGTTTACTTTGGAGGATATAGTTGAAAGCCATTTGACTGACATGTAATTAGTGAGATTATATTTTAATTATATGTTTAATAAAGAATTTTAGATCTGCAAAAATCGGCTTTGTATAAGTAGTTAAAAGTGCAGTTTACAGAAAACATTTTCCTATGTCAGTGAATTGCAAGAATGAAGTGTTTCAATTGTTGATTTTATATTCTCAAATTTTAATGTACTAAATTTAATTTGCTTAAATTAATTTATTTGTCCAATTTTTTTTACCTCACTTTTGTTTTTTTGTTTGTCTCAAAGTATTGTAAGCTTTGAAAGCTTTGTGATAAACATTATTCTAAGTCAAACATAATGATTAAGACGTGTGTAAGGTTAAATAAATGTAAAACATCCTTTGCGATATAAAATAGTCATTCCACATTTTATACATTCTACAGTATTATTTAAGTAAAGAAATATTCTCACTGTCTCATTATTGTCTTATGCATTAAATTTTTTTTCATAATCTATAAATGTACTCATAGTGATGAATATTCTGTAAAGTAGTAATATTTTGTATAATTAAGTGTTGAAACTGTATCTTAAATATAATTCATAAGATTTCAAACAAAAGATTTTATAACCATATTATAACTATGGCATTCTACCATAAGGCAGATGAAATTGTAAATTTAAATAACAGTTGTAAAAAAAATTTAATATACATTTTTAAACATTAGAAATTTCATTTGATGCTCTGTGTTTTTTTACATTGCGCCTTGCTAACAATATATAAAATGTTTAGTGGTATTCCTCACAAATTACAGTCTTTTAAGAGATGATTGATTCTCAATTATTAATATATATTTACAAGTATGAAATGGTAACTAAATTACTAATAATTGTTTATAACATAAATGAAGTAAATTATTAAAGCCAAATACATTAAATTAAAATTTTCTCGAATTTTTGGTGGCAACATTTTATTTTACAGATTAAACTTGGCTACAACTCAAATTTTCCTCCCATGAACAACATTCATTGGGGTTTGGGGATCTGAATAAGTGGGTTGTTCTTAATAACAATGATATGTTTTGAAGTTCAAAATAAGGAATATGTTATCCCTATTAATCCCTTTTAAAGGTTAAGTAGGTACCCAAACTTTTCTTTGTCTTTTATTTTTTACTTTTTCTTTTTTCACGAAACGTTTGGGAAATCCATTTCATAAGTGTTAAAACTGATTTCAAACTCAAATATCATTCTTCTATTCTAATACTCACTTTATTTTCCCATTTAAATGTCTGTTAAAACAGGGCAGGGCGCGTCTTAGAATCACAGTTCTTTTTTGACCAATGCTCTCGATGGCTCACAGGACAATATATAATGGAATGATAATGATAAATACAGCTCAGAAGATTGGAGGAATCGGGCTCTGAACAAGAAGTAGAATCTGATATTAATTTTAGAGACAATATGAAAAACATACCTACTGAAAACTATGTTTTTAGTAAATTGAATTCTTTTATAAACATATTTCTTAAATATAGGGTATTTTAACATCCTAGTTATATTCATTTCTTAGAATAAAGGGTTTTTTTTTTCTGTTAGTGGCACTGATAATTTAAGGTGTCTCTTATAATTGATGAAATACAGTGAATCATAATTATGTATTTTTAAATTCACGAAATTAAACAATAAAGGCTGTATATGGGAAATCGAAGTTTGTTCATTAAAACACAAATAACAGCAGTAATCAATGTTGATTTTAGGGATAGTTTATTGTTGCCATAAAATTGCAGTAGCTGTCAAATCCACACAGCTTTCACCATCAATGTTTCCATATATAAAGGACTAGTCAACATATAGAGACGGTGGACTCACAAAGATTGATTGTAATTTTTTCTCATTCTTTTATAGACTTTAATATATACCTAAAAACCTATGTTTGATGGTTTGATCAATCTAATGATAAAATATTTTATTCAATACATGATGAGATTATACTTTATTTATATTTCCTTCAAGATAAAAAAATAAGAATTATTAAATTAATATCTCTGGGTATTTTGCTAGATTTATCTCTTTTTGTGTGTGATCTTTGCAAGCCCTTTAATTTCTAACTTCTTTAGTGATGTCAATGTATCTTTGGTTTTCATAGCGAGCTGGAATAATTTATTGTTCTCTCTTTCATGATTTGACTCTCTACTATTTTTGTAAATGTGCCTAAAATGGTGAGAATCTTTGTTAGAGAGAAGAATTTAAAATTAAAGGCTATTATTTTTTTGATAAAAATAGGAATATATTAATGTGTGAGGTTTGCAACATCCTTATTAATTGGGCTAGTAGTCCAGGTAAGATAGGGGAAAATGTGCCAAAAACTGGTATTTTCACTTTTAAGGTGTGAAAAAAAAATTCCCAAAAAAAAATAGCCTGTGATAGCGCCTACAAAGACGAAAAAAATGAGCCCTGGTCAATTGAAATGGGTTCGCAACTTTTTTCATTAAAAAATAAAAACAGCGTGAAATTGCCATTTTTTTACATTTAATTACAGGGGTTGTAATTGTTGTAGGAACTTGTTTCATGGTTTAAATTGTAGCTCTTGTTGGTGCCTACCTACAATAAAAATTTTGTACAAAAAATCATAGTTTTTTGCGGAACTCGCAAATATGTAAAAACAGGTGTTCTTGGAAGCGGCCAATAATGGTCATAGAATTATTTTTCAACGCGCTATTTGTTCTTGAAGTGTTTATCTACAACCCCCTTATAATGAAATATAAGCAGGGTCCAATTTAATACCTAAAAAACGCGTCTGAAAACCAGGGTGTTTGTTGCTTTAGGCGCTTGGGCATGCGAGCGGAGGAGAAGTGGCAACGTGGTGGGGGACTCTTCTCTGGCGGCTGGGCTTCGAGCGTTTTAAAGTGGGGTATCTTGCCGAAATATTAATAATAGGCATATTATTGATGCATAAGAAGCAAATGGTGAATGGATATTTTTGATGATTCACATTGGCATGGTATTATTTGCCATTTTTCATTTTTAATCGAAACATTGATATTGTCTCAGTGTTTTGGAACATAAATAACATCAAAGTTAATATAAAAAAAATTGTTATAAACACTTTTTAGTTGCCATCGTTATTATTTTAATAATTCTTATTTAGTGCTAATGGGCTCCATAAGCATTGCATACGAAGTTATGATGGTAGATGAAGATTAGATAAATATTTTGATTGTCAAATTGACTTTTTTTATATATACTATTATTACAAAATAAAATTATTTTTAAAAATAAAATAAATGTTTAGTAATCAAAATCTCATGTTTTTTATTTACATTCATATTTATGCATGAATCCTAACCTATAACTTATTATGCATTCCTTATTAAAAAAATAACAATTTAAAAAATTTAATAACATATTTTTTACTAACTTTGATGTTATTTATGTTCCCAAAACACCAAGACAATATCAATGTTTCGGTTTTAAAAAAATGGCAAATAATACCATGCCTATGTGAATCGTCAGAAATTGCCATTCACCATTTGCTTCTTATCCATCAATAATATTCCCACTATTAATATTTCGGTGAGATACCCCACTTTAAAAAGAAACATAAATTTTCGTCCAGTACTTGCCGAGATTTCAAGATTTTTTCCAACTGAGCGAATTTGAAGGAGAGCAATCGCTTTCCAACGCTCAAAGCCCGGCTACCAGAGAGGCTTTCCCCACCACGTCGCCACTTCTCCTCCGCTCGCGCCCCCGAAGCAACAAACACACCAGTTTTCAGACATGATTTTAGGTATTAAATTGGACCCTGCTTACATTTCATTACATGGGCGTTGTAAATAAACTATTTGCGGACAAATAACGCTTTGAAAATTCACTTTATGACCATTATTGGCCGCTTCCAATCCGTTCTTACATATTTGCAATTTCCGCAAAAAGCTATGATTATTTTTGCACAAAATTTTTTACTGTAGGTAAGCACCGACAAGAGTTAAAATTTAAGCCCCGAAACAAGTTCCTACGACAATTACAACCCCTGTTATTAAATGTCAAAAAATGGCAATTTTTCGCGGTTTTTCTTTTTAGCCTCCATCATGGGTTATTTTTTATTTATCGAAAAAAAAATTCACACCTTAAAAGTGAAAATACCAGTTTTCGGCACTTTTATGATTTTTTTTAATGTAAAAGCTACAAGCCGATTTAGTCCAAAGTATATACATTCAATTTCTACGATTTATCTCCTAATTATCACGTTGAGAAAGTGGATGGTGAATTTATTTTAAGAATAAACTATCTTCCCTGGACTATAGAGATGACACATGGAAGCATTATAGTGGATCCTGTAGAAAGGATACTCTTAAAGGATTTGCCAGTCTAAAAAGTTATTTTACTAAAATTAGTAACATCAAAAAGAATATTTGTGACTCCTACAAGTGTTATAAAACAACTTTTATGATGAAATTTTTGTTGGTTTGAGAATTTTTAATTATAATTCAAATATTTATTTACCACATATAGGGTATTTATTTATAAGTGCTTATAATACCATAAATTCTTATTTTTACATAATCACTTATAAATTTGTATTCCAGATAATAAGTAACTGTAATTGTTTTTTTGAAAATATTTTGTGTTCTATTTTGCCATGGATAAATTTTTTTTCTTGAATTCTATAATTCATATAAAGACATCACATAATATATTTATAGCTAAGCTTCGATATTACTCGTAACTTTTCTACTTTTTTCAGTTGAAAGTGTATTTGCTTTAACCTTCAGCATCTTGGGGATCATTTGAGACTGTATATAATAACTAATCAGACCACTTTCATGTTAGTTAGTTCCAAAATGCGTCTGTTTAAGTTGAAAAGTTAAGAAGAGAACGTATTTAAAAATACATAAAGTATTTGCAATGAAAATTCCTTGTAACCCTCTAACTCCCTCTTAATTTTCTCCCTCCTCCCACACTACAAACCCTCTTTTCCCTACTGAAGTATATGTGTGAACATTTAATATGACATCTTTCCTTAGTTGCTACAAATAGATTATCCCTGTTTATCCATTTATGTAATATCTTCTTTTTTTTCTCATTCATAAGTAATTTGCAACTATTTAATCAATTTAATATCTAAAATATCGGTCACATTATAATAAATATATATATATATATATATATTTAAATTCAAACTCAAACTCATAAATAAAATGTTATTGTATAATTCACCTGAGGGGGAAGTGATAGGAAAATTTAAATTATTAAATCAATTTAAAAACTCGCATTTTCCCAAACAAATTACTTAATCACTTATTCTACTTTATCAGTGTGTGCATAGTAATCATTTTCACTAAATTCTTTTAACAATGGAATAACGAATGTGGCCAATAAATGGTACCAGAGTTTCCTTGGAACACACATGTAAAAGGAAAAGGTCACAGACTGATTAAAAAACTAATGCTGATCAAAAAGAAAACTGGCAATATTTTATATACTGCACTATATATACACGTTAAAACCAAAATACTTTCTTTTGAAAATACATTAAGCTCATTTAAGTGGATATTTTATTTAAGGTGTTATTATGATCTTAGTTTTGGATTTATAAAGGCTGGACTTCATACTCTAGTTTTTCTAAGAGTAACCTACTTAAATAACAGGTTATCATAGAGGGAAAATAAATCAAATTTTTTTTGTTTGAGATGAAGTTATCAAAGTTGTAGGTGTATGATAAAATTAATTTAATATCTTGAGTCAAATTACAATTTAAAGAGTTTAAGGATGTTCAAGTCTGCACTCGGTGGGCATTTGTGCATTATTTACTCTTCATCATTCGTTTATTAAAATTCCTATTTCTCTTCTTCCTCCCTACACACACATGATAGTTATTTAAAAAAATTGTATTTATTGTTATTCATAATTATCAACTGCATGAAATCCACCCAACAATTTGGATGGAAAGAATGTTTAATTTTTAAAGATTAATTAAATATGTATACTTAAATGTTTGTATTTTAACCTTACAAACAGTAAACAAAATTCTTTCTTCACTTGCATCATTGGTATCATGGTCTGAGGCGTCACCCTTGAAATATATTGAATTGCCAGTAACAAGGCCATCAGGATTCAAATCCTTTTCGGGTGTACAGATAGTGTTTTTCCCCTGGATTGTTTTATACACTCCCATCACTCAAATGTGGGTACATTTTCTCTAAATTATAATTTTCTCATCATCCTTACTCCATGTGGATATGTAAATATTCCAAATAGGTAATAAGATGTAAAGTTTCTTAATCATAGAATGCTAGTAAAGACTCACTCAAATTTAGATAGATTTCTAAAAACTTTGGGGGGAAAATTGTCTTGAATATGATCAGCACAACAAATGTTATTTCAAGTATGATTTCTAGAATAAAACCAACCCTCTTGAACAAATTCTTCCAAAAATCTATACATAATCCAGGTTTGTCAACCAAATTTTTGGTGAGATGTTTTCAAAATTCCACATAAATATGTATTAGTACAATTTTTTTTTAAATCAGATAAGGAGCCTTTCATTTTGCAGAGGGTTGATGGTGATTTTTTTAATAAATTTATGTGAAGATTTTTTGTTTATAAAAATGTATTGGATTGAATGATAAAATTGTCTTTCATACATATTTAATTTCAAAGTGTAAATAAATGAGTCTGAAGACTGGAATTACTATACAACTTTCATATGTGGATGTAAACATCCTTAACTAAAAGATGTTAATCTAGTAGAAAACCATGAAGATAGAGACTAAACACACTTCAAAACATTGTAGGCTCACCCAGAATAGTTTTCTCTTCTAATGAACCTTAGTGTATACCTTAAATAATAACCTAATTACCACCAAACTCCATAAACGGCTACCTCATCTAGGTCAGTCTGATGGCTTAACCACATGCACTCTCAGACAATGTACACTCCATTTACCGAGTAGTCATACCTTGACGGGTTACTTTCTTACCTCCTTATAGGGTATACCATAATAGAATAATTCAAGGTAGGCTTTCTACCTTATGGGTTAGGGTAAAACTGGGAAATTCTTTTAATATATGCTGTTCCTGTTGATTATTTTTTTTCATGTGACAGCTGGTGTCTTCAATAGACTTATTATTATTATCTCAGTCATTGATTATTATTCTTCAGCGCCCTAGGCACTTGTTACAAAATTGCTTTATAATGTTAAACATTCAAAATATACTATACATAAATGATGCCTAATTACTATGGCTTGGTAGATAAAGGTTTTTCATTTTGAGCTGTCAGTATTTTTAACTTATTGAATTTTGTCTATGGATCTTATTTGTAACTACTGAAAAGATTTACAATTTATAATTAATATACTAGATATCTACAGGAGTTGAAGTTAATTAAATACATAATTTTAAAACTAATCTACCGTATTTACCCGAATTGAGACTACCACCAGTTTTTCAGTGGTTCTGGATATATTTTTTAAAAGTGGTATTTATTGTATCATGAATGAAGAAAATAATAAATATGGTAGACTTATTTTGTAGTGCTAACAAATTTTTTTTATTTACAAAACAAAACACCTATGTTGACTTAAAATCTAATAAGAGTTGCAGACTCGGAAAAGAACTTCTTTTTTCCTCACAAATATTGCTTTTGCATGAGAAAGTTCACTTTGAAAAAGTTTCATAAAAACAATGAGAAGTTAATTTTTATTATGAAAAATTATAATCGTTAGTGAAAATCTGAGTCTCATACATACCCTTTTCCCCTTAAATACTAACATTAGACAAGAACATTAACGCTAGCTTCTAAAACATGACACTTTCTTTATGATAACTATACAGAAAATAAAATACTATAAAGTAAAGAGATAAAGGAAGAAATCAATTAATAAATTTACAACAAACTGTTGCTTTTATAAGGAAAATATAGAAAATGCATTCACATGTTACAAAAAGCTAACCGATAAACATGTCTGCTGTGAACTACCGTAAATGTCAGCTGCCATGACAGCCACGCGTAAAATAGTAGTGATAGTTAAACAAGCATATTTATTCTTATTTTGAAACCAATGATATAGGAACAACTAATCAAAGATATCAATTTACTTGTTTTTATTAAAAAGCTAGATATATTGTGGAGTTTCATGAATTAAAACTAAAGTTTGACATCGCTAAATTTGTCTAGTAAACTCTACCTATGATTGATTGATTGATTGATTGATTGATTGATTGATTGTTTAAAATTGATTTATTGAATTTGATAATTTATTATTTGTTTTTAAATTTTTTCGATTGTTGTGGATGGCTGAATTTTTAATATCATAGTGAAGTACTTGAAATAGTAATCAAAAACAGCACAACTAAATAAAATTCAATTCGAATAGGCCCATCACTATCCCCAACCCATTTGAGAAGTTAACCTAATTGAAAACTAAAGAGTGGTATTAAGATATTTAGTGTATAGTATTGATTATTGTGATACCAGTCGATTTTATGGGTATTGAGGAATCGAGTATCATATCGAGCCTCAACTATTTAATTATTTTTAATGAAAACAAAAAAAAAGCTTAAAAATCTGTGAAAATAATCAATGATCTGTGTTATACCTTTAAAATCTGCAAAAATGATGAAAATGTGTAAAAAAAAAAAGG
>CABFWB010003097.1:36283-76448 GCA_902151455.1 Timema bartmani
ATCCTCGGTCCCGGCACAGATTTATCTGATTGCCAAACCCTTCCTTCACCTCTGACAAGATGTGTATTAATCACAACTTGTGAATGTGAGGAATGCCAGGCCTCCACCGTGGTTCGGATTCCACGTTAAACTGTAGGTCCTTCATTTCATATCACAATCACCCTACCATTACACATTAGCGTAAGTGCGTATAACCCGAACGGGTAGTAAGACGCGGTGCTAATAATAATAATAATAATAATAATTTAGATAGTAACTTAAAAAAGTGTTGGCCTTAAGTCTCTAAACCACCCCTTCAATTCCCTGCCAATATCACTGCTGATTTTGACACATTCTCAGATTGTTTTTGGGTTGCATTAAGGGTTGCAATATGATATTTAAGTCCAGGAATACAACATTCTTGGTCTTCTTTATCTATTTCCCCTCTACTGTCTACTAAATGTAGACCTTGACAACATTACAAATGCAGACAAACTGTAACTACCCTCTTCTCCCTACCTTGCTACACATTCAACTCCCTCTAAAAGCACAGCCTCTCAAATATGACCTTTTTTTTTCAGTATAAAATAGTGTCATCAATATGCCTGGTACGTGATTCACTGTCTATCCCAGAAGCAATACCAAACTCTCAATTATTTTGGATTTTTTTCATCTTTTAGGGTTTCAGGTCTGATCAGGTTGTAAAAATTACCTAACTCGACTCATCTTTTGAGGAGGTAGGGTGGGCTAGCCCAACTGGTAGCTTATTTCTATGCCTAAGTAGAAAAATAACCATTTTAAAATAACTTGTGTTTGTTTCTATCAAGGCTTAACATAACTATCCTTTCAGGTTGACTTCCTTTACTACCACTTACTTTACATTATTGTACAGTGTTTCTACAATGTCTTATTATACATTTCCAAACTATTAGGCAATAATTCAATTTGAAAATTAGTTATTCCTGCTAGCTTAGTCAATATCTAGGTATTCGTGTTGGGTGTGTCAAATAAGTGCACACACCCAGATTGCTCTTATGAGTTTCCATCTTTGGTCCTAGCAACAAAATTGTGTTAGTTCTGCAAACTATCTAATTATTTATTAAAATGAAGATGAAATGATAGAATAGTAGGAAAATAGTAAGAGCACAAATAAAAGTAAAAACATTTAACACATATATACATTCACTTCAATATTTCGATGCTATTATAGAATCTTCAGGAAGTAGTAGTAGTTAGACTAAACAGGATGCTGTCTTCACTGATGCCAACTTGATTGGTAAGGATGAAAACTTAGCTGGTGGAGTTGAAATTCTCTGAAGGTTTCTCTATTACTCTGTGGATGATAGGTGGTGCTAGTGTAGCCTCTGGGTTGAAATCAACAAATATTTAGGTTGGGTGGTTTTCTAGACTTTGTGATCCATTGCTGTGCCAGTTCCCATCTTCTTAACTGAGACATATTGCATTGTGTCTAGTGGAATGATTTTAACACCTTGACAGTGTAGCAGTCCTCAAAGTTGAGGTTATGAGTGGAGGCATGTGCTGAAACTTTTTTGGGGGGATTCTTGATTTCTCAAATTTCCTAAAAATGACTAGAATTTGAAAATATCATTGTAGTTTGTTGATTTATTACTCAACTGTACACTTTTATTTTGTATTACGCTACTACATCTGACTATCCCAGTCCACTTCTCCACCATATATGTTTACTGAAGCAGCGAGATCGAAATATGAGTTTTCAAATGTCTCCCTTTCATGTGTATGTACTAATTAATCGTCAAGTGATTCAATTTGTAATTTTACATTTTCAAAATCTATCCAACATTGTTCTAGTTTTGATAATCTTAATTTCAGTTTAGTTATTGATTGATTGTGATCGAAATTCTCAAATTATGTTTTAAATCTAGTGATTTGTGCCTTTTTTTGGCCTCTTTTTAAAGTTAGTTTTTTGATTTCCTTATCCATGATTCGTACACTGATATTAAATTACAATGTACACATATATTTTTGGCTTGTCTTAGAAAAGGAATCAAAGGTAAATAATGAATAATTAGCTTTTTAATTATATTGAAATTTGATTCGAAATCATTGTTGGTTAATGGAAAGTTATATGGAAGGAAATATGAATGCACTCACCGAAATTGTCTTGAATAACACTAAAATTGACTTTGTTGTACTTGCGTGTTTTGATTATTGCACATGTTTGATTGTATTTCAATTAGTTTACTTTTAAGATGCACTTTATATGGCTGTTTACACTAGTTTATCTTGATTTGGAGGGCTTTGGCATACTAAGCCACAGGTCCCAGGTTAGATTCCTGTGTCAAGGTATCATTTTTAAATTTAAAGAATGATATTTAAATGTGGCTATAACCATAACTAAAAAATATAGTTATAGCTTAGCTGTTTAATCCATCATAATATGTGCATTTATACAGTTGTCATTGCACTATTGGCAGCTTAAACCCCTCCCAAGTAGAAGATGACTGTGTTATCTGTTAGCCTGTGATCTTAATTGATCGCTCATATGTACAGTAGCTCCACGACTTATTTGGTGCTGACTGACTTCTGACACTCAACATTTAGGTATATACCTAAATTTTGACTGTCAGAAGTTACAGCTGTTTAACACATGTTTTTTGTAGATCATATGGTTCAATGTAGGGATTAATAATTTGGTCTGGTAACGTTTCAAAGCCGTCAGCTGTCAACTGTGAACTGTCAGTCAGCACCAAATAAGTCATGCATAGGGTTTAGCTGATGATATCTGCAAGCCCATCACAGAGACTCCCTTAAAATATGAATGAAGAATGACCCTGGGCCACAGACAAATAATATACCCAGACATTCAACCGCCAGGTGAAAATGGTTGGTCCTATCATCACCCAACAGTGACACTACACTAGCGAAGCCTAGTGTTGAAAGACTCAAGCTGGCAAAAGGAGCGCAGCGAAACCCCCGCAAGGTTGAGAGTGTTTTTCTTACTTGTCTGTGCCCTGGGCACAGGACGATTCCTGGATAGCATAGTGGTTAGAGCATTAACGTAATAAGTCAAAAGATCCCAGGGTGGATTCCAGTGTTCAGGTGTCATTCTTCAATTTAAATTATTATTAGCACCGCGTCTTTATAACCATAACTTACAAATATAATATCTCAGCTATTTAATCCATCTAGTTCATTCAGTTCATAACACACTCGCAAGACAACTATATTTTTAGCAGAGTGATCCTTGCCGCCAGAATGTCTCCACATAGACCCCACTTTCACAGTCCAGCTACAAGGGTGAGTAATTTTAATGCACTCACAATTTAGGTGACTAACGATACTTGTTATATATGTCATATTTCAAGAAAGGACATGTTTCTTTATTGCTTTAATAAATATGTGATAAATTAAAATATCAAGATGTAAACTGTTTTATCTTGTACATTGACGTTATCATTTTAAGATATTTATCTAGTTGTTATAAAAGCCATTCTCAAGACACATAACCAAGGAAATTACAAGATTATACTTGGACCAGAAAATATATATGTGAAGATTTTTATATTCTTCACTTGATAACAGAATAATTGAGATCATTAAAATAGTTTTATTCATTTAAAAATGATATGTTTTAAAATTCACTAGTATTTTTCAAAATTCGGTCTGGCTCAAACTGTATTACCAACCTAAGTTATGTGTCATCTGAAAAGATAACAAAGAACAAGAAGACAGGGCGAGAATGATAAGCTCCCTACAAGCCCATGGGTAAAATGATCAAATATTGCACAATTTCCATTTTAAATGAAGACATAAGTTAACTATTAGATTATTAAAACAGTGTATGCTATTGGCAATAACAACATAATGTTTATTTTTTTGCATGTTACCACACTCAAGAAGAGCCAGTATTTCACACGTGTGCTTAAGTTTTGCTATAGCCACAGCCTTCTTTACTATACACATTTATGTTTTATTTAGGTTCATACTTCATATTGTGCCAGTGAACTAAAATTAAAACTATTTAACAAAGTACAAATAAATACAGTATTGTCTCATTAGTATGACTTGAACTATTGAAAACTCAAATTATGCATGTCATTTTGGGGGGTTGAAAATTAATTTTGACAAATATTTTAATAATGAGTTTTAAAAATATGTTTTTGGATGTCAAGAGTTTAAATCTGCTATTACAATAGTATCATAAACTCGACACGTGCACGTGCACACAGTTGTCTACACCAGTCATCACAATCCAAGGTCATTCAACTGTATAACCTCTCAGTTTGTTTGTGTAACTCGAGTAGAACAGTCATGCTGTGGTGTTTTTACAAGTGCTGTGTTTGTTAGTTTTACAATTCATTAATGTGCTATTCGAATAATTACAATATTATATGTACTAAATTTTTGTATATTACACATGTATATATGTATTATAGTAACACGTAATATATTATACTGTACATATATTACTGTTACTGTACCGTATAATACTACAGTACAAGACAACTTCAACAATAATATTCGATACTGTACTGCAATTCATCCTTGTTTAGTAAACATGCATCTTATGCAAGTTCATTCGTAAAACTCGACATTTCAATAACTCGACACCATCTCAGTCCACATTAGGTCGAGTTTTCGAGACTCTACTGTATTTTATTGGTTGGACAACTTTCAGTGTGTTAAATCTATGTTTGATTAAAAAGCACATTCACTCATAGTTGCTTGGTAAAGTCCAACACACACCGAATATTAAGACAAAATGAAAGGTTATAGTATAGAAGTCACTGTTTTATTGTAACCTACTCATGTAGTCATAAAACAACATGATAAAGTGATTACATCAGTTATAAAAATATTTAAACAAGTTTAATGAAGGCTTGCATTCATTCTTGGACATCAGCCGCTGACTTGCTTCTGATATAGCCCACACCTTGCCTGCTGCCTTTGTGATTTGTTTCACACATACCTCTCTAAAGAGTGACCATGACAGGGCCACTGTGGAACTTACATGGGCTCATCGAAGAACTTCTTTACTTTCACTGTCATCAGTTTACATGTCAAAGGAGGTCCATTACCCTGTCAGACTCGACTATCATCTGTAACAGGGATGAAGTGCTGGGATTGATAGGTGTCTTCCTGGGACATACAGAAAGATCTCCCAGTGTGTCACTTTCTCCACCCCTCGAGTCAACAATATTTTGCACACCAGCTCATCTCTCCTTAATGCCATCTGGGCACAAGAGTGTCTGAGATATCATTTCGCTGAATGTTTACCATGCTGAGCGCTGGATGGTAGACAAAACAACATCCACCACAGCCATCTTCTGCAGCCTAAGTAGCCTCAGCTGAAACAATGTATGTTGTGGGCCTTCCACCCAAGAGTGTTTTACTTTTATCTTAAACCAGCAGGGGTAGTGCACGCCAACACTGTATTCCACTATTAGTCTCAAGTTGTTGAGGGATTTGCCTGTAAGGCCATGATTTAAAACCCATATGCGGCAAACCCTTTTTGCTGTTATCAACCACCTTGTATGGCAAACCGAACCAATTTCAAGAGAAATATATCCTGTCCTCATGTACTGTGTAATCCTATACCTGTGCGCTTGATCATTTCAGAGAGCCTTGATGACACTATCAGTCAAATAATAAGCTCTTCAATTGAGAGTTTGGTAAATGAAGGATCAATTTCAAGTTGTGTATCAGTGTCTAGAATCATATCAATTTGACCTATCCACTTATTGTTAGGCAAGGTCTTCCTATCTAGTGCTGTAATCAAGTGTCACTTAGTAACTCATTGGTGTGGAGGGCTCAAACCAACCAGCTCAGCTTACGGCTACGCATGACCTCTACCCAACGCGTGATACCACCCTCCCAGTCAGTGTTAACATTTGTAGAATCACCTCGAATGACCTATAGGCTTTTATAAATGTGATTCTTCTTCATGAACCTACTGGAACCTCACTGGGAGACAAACTCCAACGCCTCCGCCTTCAACTTCCACTAGAATATCGGCTTCAAACAGACTCCGCTAACAATGGGCTTTCTTAACACGTTACTCTCGTGTTGGACAAGACTGCTGAAGACAGGGATATTGGAGTTCTATCCCGGTGAGGTGCACTGAGCTTTTCCTTACATTTTTTCCCATTCTCAGTCCACACAAATTCGGATGCATTTCCTCTAATTCAAGCCTTCCTAATTCCTAGCCCATTATTGTAATTAGTACATAGGTATATAACCCAAACAGGTAGTAAGACACGGTCCTAAAAAAATGGGGCCATTCATTACAACTGGCAAATTAAGTCATCGCTTGTCGGGTCGCCTCTTCACCAGGGACTCTCAGCCCAATCTGATTGATATATAAAATCTTTGAATGGATGAAGTTCCTACAGATATAAATAACCACATAATTGGCCAACCTGTGCCCGAAATATTAGAATACATAAAAAAATATCCGGTTGGATGTTCACCAGGACTCACACCACTACAAATGATTATAACATGCTAAATCATACCTGGCTATATATCCTGCAGAATGAGAAAAACTACATCGCACTCACCCGCCTCGGTGGCCTAGTTGGCTAACGCGCTAGTCGTGTTGAGCTCGACCGCCGAGGACGTGAAGATCAAGGTTCGAATCTCGGTCGGGTGAACTGGGGGTGGTTTTTCCTAAATGGTTTTCCACTCTCCCTCCACGTAAATGCGGGTTCACTTCCTCTAAATTCAACCCTCCTAATTCCTAATCCATTAGAGTAATTAGTACTTAAGTGTATAACCCGAACGGGTAGTAAGACGCGGTGCTAAATATTATTAAATTACATCGCAGTCGGGTAAACGGTTCCAGAGATAAAGACAAATATCTGGCTGACCCTTCACCGGAACTCAAAACACAACACCTGATTATATTATGCTAAAACATACCTGGATAAATACTCTACAGGATAATAAAAACTATATCGCATTCGGTTTATAGATATATATACAAATATTTGACTAAACCTTCACCGGGACTCATACCGAAACACCTGATTATACTCATATAATGGCTAAAAGCGCCTGAATATGGGTCCTGTATAAAAGAAAAAACTGCAGTGCAATCGTTTAAGTGGTTCCAGAGTTCCTAAGTTACAGATATGAATAAATCCAGCTGGATCATTACCGGAAAACTCGAACCCTAACACCTCAATGTGTGTATGCTAGATCCTTCCTTAGCAGACATCTTAAAAAATAGAAATAAATGCACCTCGTCGGTTAAGCATTTCCAGGTATATTAGGCAACAAACTTATATTCATTAAAACAATACAGAACAACACTATTTTTTTAATTTGAAGATATTTACACTCCAAACCAAAAAACAAAAAAGCAGCGATATCATGTAGTAAAGTGTTTTCAAGCTCATAAACCAAATACAATATTTCTCCTTGCTTTTCATTTATTAAAACCTATGACATGGCAAGTATTATTGATTGGATTACTAGAAATGACTTGGTAAATTAACGGATTTGACAAAAATAACGAATTTGACAAAAAACCATACAGATTACAACCATACAGATTACATTATACATTAAAATTTATTATAAAAGATTATCAACATAAATTTTAATAAATTAAATTTTTTCTCAATAAAATTATTTATCAAAAACATTTTACAAATAGTTATAATGTGGCTGCTATGGTAACATTAAATAAAATATGGACTCGAACTGTGGTCCCACAAAGTTATAAACAGTAATAATTACTTTAAAGAAAAAATAAATTCACTTTTACAATTAAAATAAGTCCAATGGATAAGATTTTATCATTTTTTTTCTACCTGGAGATAATATAACTATTTTAAATCGAATTAGAACCCTTAAATTAAATACTAGTAGTTTTTTTTAACTCAGCTTCTTACATATGAAAAATTGAAAATCTTTTAGAGTTTACTCACTATTTCCGTTACATGTGTAGAGTATAATAATTAGCTATTCACAGTAATAAAGATTCTGGAAAGGGGGAAACTTGCTTTATTTAACCAAGTAAAACAAATCAATGTGGGTAGCACTGCAAAAATAATGTGTGACATGGTAAATATTAAACAGCTAAAAATATATCCCAGCCTGTATGTTGATGAGAGCAAACATAATTGAGTATGTAACAAATAATTGATTGTATCAAGAATAGGGTAAAAAATTAAAATGAACAGGGTACAACAATTGTGAACTTATAAATGTTGATTGGAAGGAACAAAGTATAAGAATAATTTACAAGTTTAACAAATAAGTTTATTAATATTGTAACAAGTCAATAGGAAGTACATAGAATTATAGGTAGAAATTATTCAAACTATCCATCGTTTAAACATGAGAATATAAATGATTAAATTAATATAAATAGCTCGACAAAGGAGCATCAGATGTGGAGAACCTAGATACACCCTATAACCCACACTTATAGGTAATAGGTGTAAATAAGAAAGCTTGTAACTCGTTAAAGCAGGACAATTACTAAGTCGTCAAAGAGTATGGAAGGGAGCAACTCTAAGGCAATATAAATAAGTGGCGGTAATCAAATCAAATTACAAAATTATCATAGATAATTCTACTCCAGTCAGCTGATTGAGAGGCTTCCAATAACACATTTTCAAATATAAAGAACTAAGCCGCATAAATTTAGTCCCAGTTTAAGGAGCTACAAGGGCGGTAATTAACATGAGCTAGCTAGCTTGGATAAACTCCATAGAGAGTTAGACATTACAATGTAATAAGCTCCTAGAAGAGAAACTATTTTTTACAACTAGTTTCGACCTCCAAGGTAAATTCACTTACATTAACCAAATTGAAATACGATAGCTACATTCAAAAAGTTAAAAATCTAAAAACTGTGAGTAAAAAAGAAAGTAATGATCTCAGGTTTTTAAGACGATATGACATTATTGAAGTAAACGGTATTACAAAACTAATACACCCTGTCACAGACTAAGAAAGCATAAGGTATTATGTTTTTGATGAAGAGCTGTTTGGAGTTCTTAATGAAGTGCACATATCCGCTGGACATGGAGGAAGAGATCGTATGATTGAGCAATTGAAAGGAAAATATATATACAAAGGACGTTTTACAATTTATAAGCTTGTGCGAAACTTGTGTTCAAAAATTGAAACATAAGAAGAAAGGACTGCTTGTAAAGCCTTTGTTATTCAAGGAAATGAATTCACGATGTCAAGTGGATTTGATTGACTTTCAGTCGCAACCTCATGGAGAGTTCAAATTTATAATGGTTTACCAGGATCATTAGACAAAGTTTGTTGTGCTAACATCATTGATATTTTTACTTTGTTAGGCGCTCCTTGTATTTTACAGTCTGACAATGGCAAAGAATTTGTAAATAAAATTATTGACAGTCTGGTCAATACATGGCCGCACTTCAAAATGGTGCATGGCAAACCGCGACATAGTCAAAGTCAAGGTAGTGTTGAGAGAGCCAACCAGGACATAGAGAATATGATAAACACCTGGATGCAAGACCACAAAATATCAAAATGGTGTGAAGGTTTAAAGTTTATTCAACTCATGAAAAACAGTGCATTGCATAGTGGGATAAAAAGATCCCCGTATGAGTTAATGTTCGGTTGCCCCCCGAGACATGGCTTATCTATTTCAAAACTACCTACTGAGGTATTGGCAAATTGGGAAACAGAAGAGGATCTTCAATGCGCTATTGATCAAATTCACGAACAACAACAAGAAAACGAAATTGAAAGAAACGGGAATGGAAATCCTAATGAAATAGAAACAAATAAAAATTTATCCAGTGGTGAAAATTGGCTCGTAGATGATGGTGATTATCTCCTCACTGACTTGGACAAGTCCACGGAGGCTATCAAGAAGCAGAGAAATGAAGCTTTCCACTGTCTAGAAGAGCAAGCTAAACGCATGAAAAAAACCTCCGATCAGATTCATCCGCCACTAGAAAAAGGAACGTCAGTTCGAATTCCTGTCCCAGATGTTGACCGTGGAAGAGGAGATGCCCGATCTATCATTGGCGTGGTACTGGAGGTTGTCGATGATGGATTCTATCGAATTGGAACAAGAAATGGAATTCTGAAGCAGCTTTTTTCAAGGTAGTACTCTCTCTCTCTCTCTCTCTCACTTTCTCTCTCTCGCTCCTCTCTCTCCCTGCCCCTAATATTAAATTATTTAGAGTTCAATGATAATATTTTTTCAAGTCTCAATTCAGTAAATGTCCCACGAGCATTATCCAAGAAAATGAAGTCCCTATGGATAAAACAATAGCTGTGAGGACTGTTGCAACTTCACAATCACTTGGAAGTGGACAAGGATTTTTCAAATGCTCTTGTAACACTAAATGCAAATCCAAGAAGTGCATATGTAAGAAGAAAGATGTGCTCTGCAACTCAAAGTGTCACAAATCTTTACCTTGCTGTAATAAATAATAAATATTTATATCTCTCTTTGTATCATAAAGGTTTTGCTTTTTATTTTGTTTTTTTATTAGGTAGTAGACCATTTCCTTGCAAAAAGTCAACTTTTACTAACTCAAGGTAGTAAGAGTATACTTTCCCTAGGTACGGTCAACTCTGACTAGTAATTGTTGATCGAAATTCATCACTTTTCGCTTTTAATCAACTTTTACTAAAAATACCAGTAAGAATCAACTCGGCCTAGGTAAAGTCGACTCTTACTGGAGAATCTACTTTTCCTGTGACATATATAAGACAAGTACACAATAGAAAAAATGATAATATTAAGACGCGGTGCTACGAATAAATATATAATGAAGTGATAGCTTAAAGTCTCCTCGAAACTATACCATGCCAGAACTGTGAATATGCATTAAATTACAAAATTAATAGATAATAAAAACATCAATAATACATATTTATTAATAAAATTGTATCTACTACTTAATAGAAAATACAATGTTATTAGTATGCATACATTTTTACATTAAAACATGATAAAGTAGGCTAATGCTGATTTATTCTAAAACAACAATTTATTGGATCAATAATTATAGATCTAAAATAATATTTTAATTTTTTTTATTACTAGAATATTACTTATGACACATAATTAAAAATAACAACTATACATTGGTAGTATTAGTATAATGCGAATACAATCAAAATCGCAAATTACACTTATGAAATACCTATATTATTATTATTATTATTATTATTATAATTATAATTATTATTACTATTATTATTATTATTATTATTATTATTATTAGCACCGCGTCTTACTACCCATTCGGGTTATACGCATTTACGTCAATGTGTAATGGTAGGGTGATTGTAAGATGAAATGAAAGACCTACAATTTAACGTGGAATCCGAACCATGGTGGAGACTGGCATTCTACACATTCACAAGTTGTGATTAATACACGTCTGGTCAGAGGTGAAGGAAGGGTTTGGCAATCAAATAAATCTGTGCCGGGACCGAGGATTGAACCCCGGACACCCAGCACAGAAGTCTAACACCTTACCCATAGACCACCAGGTCACCTTCAAACGGATTATAACTCTTCCTCCAAACGAATAAAAGTACACTTTCTCTTAACTCTACCCTCGCCATCTTTATACACCCTTTGAGTATTAATTACAAGTGTGTTTAGCTCGGACAGGTCTTAAGACATGGGAGTTAAGGAGGAGGGGGACATATAGGCGTACGCATGGATTCCAAAATTGGAGTTTAGGTCAGGGAATATGTCTTTGTAACATCTTGGGACACTCGAATATATAAGCTATCAACTGTATCAACAGTAAGTAATTAATAAATTAAAGTACACAAGGCATTTATAGAAGTACGAAAGAAGTTATTACTGGAATTCTAACCCCGATCGCCCCGTCATTGGAAGCTTAGTCTCTTGCGAGAGTGACGCCTAACCTTTCATGCATCTACAAATTGAAGGTTCTGTTTTGTTAAATTGGGTAATATTAACATAGGTCTATAATAGACAGGATTAAAAACTAAAAGCGCAAAAGAATGATAAAAGAATTGAAAATACTTCACAATCATTATTTAAAGCAGTGTTTGTTATCTGTGATTGAGAACAAAATACTACTCATATTTAATTCAAAATATTTTATCAATAAACCTTTCATTTTGGTATTCCTTCTATCACCGAGTCTTACTATCCTTTCAGGTTATTAACCTTTTTGCTATTGAATAGAAAAATAAACAAAACTATTTTAATCCTGTTAATATATCTGTTTTTCTAAATATGACTAATTAATGTTTATTACTTTCTAATACTTACTTTGTCTATGTTATTAGGAGCTCGAAAGTTCATTGCCGCACTTACAAAAGTACTCCATTTATTCTTATATTGAGATAGTCCTATCCAGTCCACCGCATTACTCATGAGGATGACATATAAATATGTATACTTGTTTTGGAGGGAAAATTCCGCTAATAGCTTACTGAAGACTTATTTTTTTCGAAATATTAATATTTTAAAATATGGCTTTAGTAATTTGGTTCAAATTGGGTAATTGTTAAGCTTTTTGCATTAGACCTACAAATAGTTATATATAGAATATTGGTTTTAAAAAAATCATTTAGTAATAGTAGTTAACTAATTACTGAGTTTTGTATAGTTAGATTTTTTGAAAATTTCTCTAATTATTAGGTTCAAATCTGAAAATGGGGGACTACTTTGCATTATCAATATTAATGTATCTTTATTTATCAAAAAAGATTCATTTAAGGGTTGTTTAGCTTCGATGAATGATATACAATTTTAATTGTTTTGAGATTGATCTTGAATATTGAATTCAAGTTATTAGTTTTCCATGATAGCATGATAGCAAATAATCTTAGGGTAATTTACAAATCATTACTTTTGAGGATTTAAATCTTGTTAAATAGCCATATTTGAACAAATTGGTTTAAAATTTATTAATAAATAGGGTTTATTGTGAGTAACCAAATGATTTGTTTGTTTTGATGAGGAAAACATACCTAAGGATAGTTTACTCAAAGTCAATTTAGAAAATTTTGAAAATTAGCTTTGAAGCTATAATACTTACACAGTATGAGAAAGTTTGTGCGATTGTGTCCGTACCATTTATTTACTCTACTATCTCATGTATTTATTTTAATTTCATTGTTACTTTTATTTTATTTTAATTGCCTACCTGTAGCTAAAAAAATAATGGAAGTTACTATTAGTGAAATGTTCGAGTGACACATTTAATTTCATGTCACCCACTTCGGTGGCCGCATGGTCTAACACGCTACTCACAGTAGACTAGACTGACGATGACGGGGAGATCGAGGTTAGTATCTCGGTCGAGTGTGCGGAAGGGTTTTTCCAAAATAGTTTCTCACTCTCTCTCCTCTCGAATGTGGGTACACTTCCTATAAATATAACCTTCATAAGCCCTAAAACAAATAAAATGATTAGTACATGAGTGTATAACCCGAATGGGTAGTAAGACACAGTGCTAAAATAAATAATTTCACATCGAATTATTTATGTTGGCCATTCATGTTTGTTTTACACACAATATATAATGTTATTGTTTTCACACTATTTCACAAAAATCTGTGGTTTTTTTCTTTTAAAATATATTTCTGTCAATGTATTGTGTATTCCAAACAGATTTTCATATTAGTAAGTAAATTTTCTTAGGCTGATTGTATAATGTATACATTTATTTTTATGTATGGGTGCTGCTTAAAACATTATATAATGTGGAATATTTTTATTTAAAAATAGGGGGTCTATGTATACTTTATGATCATCTCTAAACCGTCTTCACCACTCAACTTGTATTTGTTTAACTAATCTAAAATTCGCATATGTAAATTGATTAAGTTTTATTAGTTTTACTTTGTAAAATCCTTTGTATATTTTTCTATTATCGTGCCTCAAAGTTTTTACAAGTCAAATGGAAAAAGATATATATGTAAGATCCATTTTTTTAAAGTTTGGGACCACATAGAACGTTAGAGCCATCATAATCCTGAGGCTGAAAATTCTCATGATTACCATAATTTCTTTAGCCTATGAGAAAGTGAAAAGGATAATATTTTTAATAAATATTATTTTAAATAATGTTAAGTTCGGTAAAATTAGATAGTTTAAAAACAAAAATAGGTCTGTATTAAAATATATAGATCAATTATTACTAGCTAATGTTCATCCATGTTTTCTTGTTTGGATTATAGGCTAATTTGTTTTTGAATACAATAATATGAGCTATTTATTCAATGTGAATGGTTAGTAAGACGAGGTGCCTAGAAAATATAAAAACCTTTTCAGTTAATGAGTTCAAAAAAATAATATTCACATATCTACACACCACGCGCAACGAATACATTTAAAAAATTGGTTTGAATCAATAAGTATTTTCTTGTTCCTACTGTCAACTTTAGGCCTAGACCTAAACTATAATACCTACTACCTTTCAAAAGGGGTGGGGGTTGAACTAAGTAAAGAAAGAGGAAAGGAACAATAAGGCCACTGGTCTCACAACCAAGCTCTCGTGCGCGCGCGTGAGTATATATATATATACACACACACACACACACACACAAGAATACCTCAGCCCATGAATGTTTTAAAATTACAAGAGGTTTATGGATTTCTGTTTCGCTATTTTAGCGCCTTAACGTTGTTTGGAGAGAGCTAATGTCGAGAAAAATCTGTAAGATAGCGTTTGTCTCGCTGAGAAAAAGATGAAAGTGGATGCTAACGGTCCATCCCGTTGAGAACCAAAAAACCTTTCCTCGTCAGCGGTGGACTGGAAAGTACTTGGGCTCAAGTTTTGGGTAGGGCTGAGAGGGTGGGGGAGGGGGTGGATCAGCAGATAGACAGTCTTCTTCTCTGGCTATTATGAATGAAAACTGTAAGTCGGGGACCGAAATATTATTATCACCGCGTCTTACTACCCTTTCGCACTTACGCTAATGTAGATTGGAAGGGTAATTGTGAGATGAAATTGAGGACCTACAGTTTAACGTGGAATCCACACCACGGTTGAGGCCTGGCATTCCACACATTCACAAGTTGTGATTAATACACTTCTTGTCAAAGGTAAAGTAAGGGTTTGGTAATCAGATAAATCTGTGTCGGGACGGAGCATTGAACCTCGGACCCTCAGTACAGAAGTCTGACACCTTACCCCTAGACCGCCAAGTCACCCCGGGAGCAAACTAAACCGTCGGCTCATTTTTAAAGTTAACCTTAACTTGATTTAAACACTAAGCTCATTTTGTTTATTTTAACGATGAATGGTGGTCACAGTTCAAATCCCGAATTGGTAAACAAAGGGTGCATCTTTCTAAATGGCTTCCCTTTGTCCCTCCACAGAAATATGGGTACATTACCTCTGTTTTAGATATTGCTCATCATTAACACACTAGTGTCATTAATAATAATATTAATATTAATTAAACTCACTAAGTGTGCTTTATACAGATATGCCAAACTAATAGAGTGGTGGGAAAACGGGGGAGGTGGATGTAAAGTATTTACATGATGTCCATTATGAGTATTTGTTAGTTATGGTTAGAGCCTCATCTACATAATATTTAAATTAAAAAATGACATCTTGATGCGGGAATTGAATTTGGGACCTAAAACTATGTTTTGATAGTTGTTATAAAACTAGTTCGTTACGTCTGAACAAAGGGGAGAAAATACATTATAAAAAACATTTGACGAGAAAGGACATAAAAAGAGATTATGAGTGTGGAGAGGTAAAGGGGGAAGTGAAATATTGATGTAGACATTCTGTGCACAAATGCACATATTGTTAGTGTCCATCTGGACATGTCTGTAACCTGAACCAGCTAATACAGTAGTGGCTCGCAAATTATGTAACGTGATGTCATTGTTGGTTGTCGGTGCTATTCTTTATTTAAACTTTTTTTAGCACCGCGTTCTGTTCAGGCTATACGCTTTTGTACTTTCTACTCTAATCTTAAATCTAGGACAAACACAAAATCCAGCCCCCGACCGTCAATTCATCACTGTGAAAGAGTAAACCCACATTCCAACAATGATAAATTTCTTGGCCATGCCATGGATTGAGCCCGGGACCCTTAGCTCCGTAGGTGGACACACTACCAACGGAGCTAAGCTTCGTAATTTTCTAGCATGATTTTATTTTCTAAGTTATATCCCCAATCAAATTTATAGATTTTCTTTTTACAAAAGGGCTGATTTGTTTTTTAAAAAAGGTAGGGAGCGTGCAAAGCATATACTTTCTCGCTGCTGTAAATAAAAAAGAGATATTTACTTACAGCTCGTAAGATATTTGAAACGAGATAATAGACATTGTTGCACACTCTAACAAAGAGCATAAACGAAATAATATACACTGTTAGAGAAAAGAGTAATATCACACCCACAGAGCATTACAGCAGTTTCCAAATTCAAAGACCTTCGTAATGCATATATTTATATATATATTCATATGTATATATTATATAAGTGTATTATATATATATATACCTATAATTCGGAAACTATTGGGTTTATAAAAATATATTTCAATAAAGATTTTTATATTTATTATGCCTTCATTTTCGAAATGAGAAGTTATTTTGTATCTCAAAGAGGTGCGGATATACGATAAAAATTGTAAGTTTCCTTAGGGTTCGGCCAGACTGACAAGCGTGCGAGCGAGCGCGCAAGCGACTGGGTGGCCAAACTGGCGAGCGCGCAGTTAGCAGATAGCTCTCATTAGTTGTTGACGAGGAGGCTCCGAATCTTGGTTGATTGAACTGAGGGGGGTTTTAACAAGTGATTTATTGTTGTGGTTTTCTCATTCTCTCTTCACGCTAATGGTGATTCTTATTTGTAAAGGCCTACTTTGATAATATTGAAGTATTTTAACATATCAGTTTTACATATATATATATATATATATATATACATATATAGGTATGGTTTATGATCTTACCAATTAAATTAGGCTGTTAGTAGCAATTGTGCTAAACCTATCGATATTAATAAAAATGGCAAAATATATAATCCTTTCGTTATTATAAAACAAAACCACATTAAATAAAACAACCAACTGCGGAATCTTTCTCTTTTTTCAAATAAGTTGTGTATCCAAAAAATAGAAAAAACCTTGTCACGAAATATGGTGTGTAAGTGTATATTTAAAACATGTTTTACACTTTATATAAATATTTTATATAAAGCGAACGAAACGAAAACGAAAGCTTTAAACTAATAAAATATGTAAGTTTTAAGTAAAGAATAATTTGGTTGTTAGAAAAGCACCCAGAAATATGCCAATTCTTATTTAATTCTTTGCTTATAAAGTCTGTTCAGCGTAGGAATTGTCTTCTGAAAGGCCTTCTTACCTACCATAAATCTATTATATAGTAGGATATTGGTAAGGAAAAAAGACCTTTCAGAGAGTAATTCCTACCGTGAATGAAGTATAGGAACAATATTTAATAATATTTGTATCTTCTGCTATTTTTAGTCAGAGATTTTAAATAAAATAGTGTTGACTTTGGAATAAATTATTCACACATGTTAGTAAAAAAAAAACTAAATATGTTATGAGGTTATGTTAACATAGTTATTGACACCAGTTTTCTCCTTGTTTAGTGAATAGAGAAATGAATCAAGCATCAAAGATGAATTTTGTGTGCAAAGTTGCACCATTTTCATACTTTCGCCATAGCAGATTTGCATCTTGTAATGTATCCAAGCCCATGGGTTTTTTCTAGATTTACAATATTGTTTAACAACTACTTATAGTGTTCTTTCAATACACTTTCAAAGAGAACCAAATTATAAAGTATTCGTCAAGTTTGTTTTAATTTTTTTTAATTTTGTGAATGTGGCATTTTCTTAAAGCATATTAACTTTACCCATCAAGCATCTAGATTTCCTTGTACCTACAACTTCAGCGACTAAGGACTATCACCATCTATCTATCTACAAAATGTATCTGAACATGTCTTGTGGATTTATTTTTTAGTGTAAGTAAAGGGAATCGCCATCATGGAATGTTTTATTAATAAATTAATATTGCTTTGATAGTAAAATGTATTGTTACAAATTTTGGTGTATTTTTTTATAGAAAAAAGAAAATTCCTATGCCCATGAATCTCGTATTAATAGAGGTGCAACTGAGGATAGTTTGTCCAACTCTAGCACACCCTCTGAAATAGTAAAACTCAACTCAAGGAAAGAACAAGTAAATAACACTGATACTGTGAATGTTCAACCTATTGAACCAATCCAATGCATCATGACAGTTGAAGACATGCAGGTAACTTAATAATACATTAATATAGTTTGGTAGTTTAGACTATAAATGAAAAAGGACCTACACACGGTCAGTTTTAAGCTGACATAAATGATGATTTTTTTTAATATGTAAAAATTAATTTTATTTTATAGGTTAATTATAGTGTTTTGCTAAACTCATAAAATTAATTGCTGCAAATATGAAGAAACAATAAAGCAATAAATGGAACAGCCAACAATCACACTGAACTCTATTCTCTTTAAGGTTTTCAATCTGGTTCTTCCCAAGCATTTAATTCCTGGCCCTTCATTTTTTCTTCGTTTTTCACTTTCAAAACTTTGTTAGCTTCCTAGGCCTGTTTGTTATTATTTCTGCTCTGCTGTACATAGACAATAAACTTGATCAGCTTAAATAAGCTATTAAAATATTTTTTGCATTACTACCTCAAATTTTCCATACAACCTATTCATTATAGTTGTATACATTCATTGTTACCTAAAATAATTCAAATGTACATGATTAAAAGGATATAAATATATAGTCATGGCTTCTTTTTTCTGTCAGAGCAGCATTCCTGCACCCTGTTTTTGGACTTGTAACTCGAGTGTCCTGCGCTCTATACAATCGGTTGGTAACACTGTAGTATTTACAGATGATAATATATTTATAGCAGAAAATATGAAAAATGTAATTATGAGTGAAATGAGTCTGAGGTGTTAAAAGCAATTCAAATGTTAAAGAATGGCAAAGCAACGGGTGTGGATGGGATCACAAGGAAATGCTTACGTGTGGGGGTGTATGGTATTGCCAGATTGTGTGTGCTGGAATTTCGAATGTTCCTAATGACTGGAAGAATGTTGTCATTGTTCCATTGTACAAACGAAAAGTCAATAAAAGTTAATGTAAGGATTATAGGGCAATCAGTTTGTTAAGTATTCCAGGCAAAGTTTTTGGGAGAGTCTTAATTGAGAGGATGCATGAAAAAACTGCGGATAATATTTGGGCTGCACAATGTGGTTTCATGCCAGGTAGAGGTTGCATGAATCAGATATTTGCATCGCAATAACTGATTGAGAAATGTATGGCAGTAAGGAAGAAAGTATATTGTGTCTTTGTTGAGCTGGAGAAAGCATACAACATTGTAAATATAATTATATTTTGGTGTGTTCTGAGAGAGTATGGTGTGGATGCATGGTTAGTAAATGCAATTATGCCACTATATGATGGAAGTAAAGCCTGCTTCAGGGTGAATGGAGCTTTGAGCGAATTGGTTGACATTGAACAGAGTGATAGACAAGGTTGTGTTGTGTCTCTATGGTTGGTAATGTATTAATGGATAAGTTTATGAGGGATGCTTGTGAGGACACGGTTGGTGACAAATGGACAATGTGAATATGAGAGTGTTGCTATATGCAGATGATGCCATATGGCTGATAATGAGTGTGACTTTCATATTGCATTAAATCGTTTAACTGTGGAGCGAGGAAGAATGAATCTTCGGATAAATGTTTCCAAAACTTGGATGATAGTTTTTGATAAAGACATATCAGGAAATGATTGTCAGCTTAGTATAAATGGAAAACTGTTAAAACAAGTTAGTGATTTTGTGTATCTGGGAAGAATGTTCTTTAAAAATGGAAGGAAGGATGGATGGTGAAATTGACAGACAGGTGAATGCATCTTGGAGAGTCATTGGAGGTATGTGGACTACTGAAAAGAATGAAGTAGTATCAAAATACACAAAGATGGTAGTACATAAAAGTGTGTTAAAACCAACATTGTTTTGTGCATGTGAAATGTGGGTTCTTCAGGAGAAACACAAGAGTGGGATGAATGTGTTTGGAATGAGTTAACTTAGAAATGTATGGGGAAAAACTCGTTTGAACACAGTCAATAATGAATAGTTGCAGAAATGTATTTGGAAAAACTCGTTTGGACACAGTCAGTAATGAATAGGTGCTGAAGGAGTGTAGTTTGAAAGGGAATCCAATAGGTCAATGTGAAAGGAACATGTTACATTGGTTTGGTCATGTAGAGAGGATGAGTGTGGATCTGGTGATGAAGAAAATATATTAAGGTAGATTGTGTGTATCAAAATTAAGGGTTATGCCATGTAAGACATAAATGCTCTAGATGAATGTGTGGAACAGAAAATCATTAATAGTTTTAAGAATAAAGAGCATGTATGACTCGGTGTATGTATATTGTTGAAGCAAAGGAAGTATGCAAGGAAAGGGAAGTTTGGAGAAAATTAGTAAGGATGGATTAAGTACATAGGTTTTTTTGTTGTTACATGCAAAGTTTCTAGCCTACCCCATAAGAAAATGGCGTTATTTTATATGCATGTATGTATGTATGTATGTATGTATGTATGTATGTATGTATGTAAGTTGTCAGTAAAATTGTGTTATAAAAATTTGTTTTGCTTCCTAATTTCTTTGTGATTATTTGAAGATATTTACATTCCAAACCTTAAAAAAGCAGTGATTTCATGTAAAGTGTTTTGAAGTTCGTAAATCAAATACAATATTTCTCCTTGATTTCCAATTATTAAAACCTCCTCACTCTAATATTATATTAATACTTGCCTACAACATGGCCAGTTTTATTGTTTGGATTTTCAGAGTTAATTTAGTAATGAAACAGATTTGACAAAAAAAAGTTTACATTATACATTAAATTTATTAGAAAATGATAATCAACGCAAATATTAATCAACTACCATTTTTCTCAATAAAAGTATTTTTCAAAAACATTTTATTAATAGTTATATTGTTGCCGCTATGGTAGCATTAAACTGCAATCAAACTGTGGTCCCACAAAGTTATAGACAGTCATAATTACTTTGAAGAAACAAATAAAATTCACTTTTAAAACTAAAATATGTCCAATGGATAAGATGTTATCAAATATCTTTTTATTGTCCACCCGGAAATAGTATAAACTATTTTAAAATCATAATTGGGACCATTAAATTATATATCATACGATTTTTTAAGCTCAGCTTCCTACAAATAAATTGACAATCTTTTAGAGTATACTTGTTATTTGCCGTACATGTGTGGAATATAATAATTAATCATTAATAAATTCATAATTAGCTATTCACAGTAATTAAGATTCTGAAAAGGGGGAGACTTGCTTTATGTTACCATGTAAAACTAATAAATGTGGGTAGTACTGCCATAATAATGTGTAACATGGATAAATATCTAACAACCAATGTTAATGAGAGCAAATATAATTAATTAAGTATGTAACGAATAGTAGATTTTATCAGGAACAGAACAAAAAAGCAAAATTAACTTAGTAAATCAAACCATTTGGGCATCACAAAAAAAGAAATAACTCCTCCCCCACTACCCCTAGCAACGGCCAAGAAATAATTTATGAACTTGAGGCCTTCTTGGGCATAGCCATGTAAACTGTTTTGACAGTCATGTGTGGGAGTATAGCATACCGCGAGGGCTGAGCCAGCAAGCTACTATGTTTCACTCTCGATGGACTGTACATAGGACAGAATCGGGAGTAGAACCGGAATCGATAACAGAAATTAACAGCTATTTTTAAGGAACTAGGACCAGAATCGGAACCCTAAAATCATTATTCTGAAGAACCGGAATTGATATTGTTAGAAAATTTTAGATTCATAAAGGTTCTAAAAGGTTCCTAGTTTTACCGAAATTTAGGACCTATATAATTTTGATAAGTTGCACATTTTTTTATTTTTTTTTCATTCCTTAGCTTAGTTTAATTTTGAAATATTGTGGTTTCCCCTTGCTCAGTAAGTTTTGAAAGGGCTTGATGTATTTTAGTTTACTACTTTGTTTGATACCTCTTATCTAAGGTGATTATAAAAGAGTAATTGAGCCCTTAGCAATACACACTAATGAGTTTATATTCCAGAGGAGTGTCATAGCTGTCACATTGTCCACTGTTTTCTCACTTTAATGTGTAAGCTAGGGGTTTAGGAAGATGCATTTAGCTTTGATAGACAGCAGATAATGCCACATTCCTTATAAGATGAAATACTGAAACTAAGAAATCAACTCTTTTGGACGAGCAGTCTAAGCCTATTATACTTAATAATTCCTGGAAAGGAAAACTGATAATCTGGTGGTTGGTTGAACAGCTTATATTAGCGGGAAAAGGGAGATGGAGGGTGGCTAAATGCAAGTTTTAAATTCTTTCACTCAAGTTTAAATTAGAAAGTAGCTAAGTGAAGGTTTTCCTTTGTAAACACCCCCTTAATTCACCGATGAATCAAGGCTGGTGCACAACATAATAATAACCAGGGATTATAAAAGATAAAAAATAACAATAATTGCAGAGGAGCCGATAGGACCATCACAAAACAAATGAACCGTACTCAGGTCCATTTGTCTTCTGCTTCCCCGAACCCGCTCTACAAATATTTAGAAAACTCTCCCAGCAATTAGTAAATAAAAGGTAAGTATGTGACAACATGAAATAACAACGTAAATAGTAGTCATTTTATTGATATAAAATGTAGGTATTTGAATATGGCACAAAAGCAAGGAATATAGGCCTATATGTAAATTTTAGTATAACAATAGCAGTAATTTCAAGTCTCAACAATCACCTCAAAACATCGATTAAGTTAGTCATATAATGACAAAATATAAAACTTTGGAGTATTAATAACTCTTTCAAAAACAACTAAATCCAACAACGGACTGAAGGTCCTTAACCTATAACAGCTAGGTGGCTTCAAAAGGCGATTTTAAACACTAGCTTTAATCTAACCATAATTTTCCCTTTTCTTATTCAACAACTTACAGAAAAGATTACGTGTTAAAAAAACAGCAAAAAACTTACAAATTTAAATTATAGCTTCCTAGCCGGACAGACTATAAGGTTAAATCACCAATACGAAGGATGATTTTTCCATAATATGTGAAAATATTAATATTACAAACACCCAGAAGGGGACTTTATGTCTACACAATAAGCCATTATTTATCAAAACAATATTTTAAGTCGAATTCAGTTTTCATAACTCTCAAAAGTCCAATCAAAAACAAAGGAATAGATCAGGAAAACCAAGGATAACGTGCTATAATTGCCAAAGAAAAGGACATTACGCCAGTGACTGTCGTGCACCTAAGAAACCCCGAGAAAACGGACAGCAAAACACTCACAGTGACCGTTCCCAACAGGATCATTTCTCAGCGTTCAGTGCAGAGAAGCAGGATGTTATGCTAAGATCGGCGATCACCACCGAAGATAACTGGACAATGAACAGCGGCGCTTCTGCACATATGACTAATCGTAGTGATTATTTTTCTAAGTTTGAAGAGACTGTAGACAATACGAGTGTCGTGCTTGGAAACAACCAAGTTCTTTCTGTGATGGGAAAAGGAAGCATTAAAATAAAAAAATTCATCAGAGGTAATTGGTGTGACTCCATCATCACAAATGTGTTGTATATTCCTGAACTAAGAAAAAGTCTTTTCTCTGAAGGTGTAATAACTGGAAAAGGGATGAAGATCCTCAAAGAAGATAGATATGCAGAAGTTTACGAAAACGGGGAGCTAGTAGCAAGTGCGGTCCGTGAAACAAACAATCTGTATCGAATGTTATTCCGCACTATAATCCCACATCAAGAAGTAGGCCTAAATTTCACCGCAAGTGGAAGTCTAAAATTGTGGCACGAGAGACTCGGACATATAAACAAGAGAACTTTGCGTGAAATGGTCACCAAAGGCTTGGTCGAAGGTGTAAATATTAATGACCTTGAAGATTTCTTCTGTGAGTCGTGTCAGTATGGTAAACAGCACAGGTTACCATTTTCGCCCTCAAAGCATGCCAAGGCCAAACCAGGCGAACTCATTTACAGTGACGTGTGTGGTCCAATGTCCACACCATCAGTTCAGGGTGCTAAATATTTTGCATTATTTAAGGATGATTGTTCAGGCTATCGTGTTGTATTTTTCATCAAGCACAAAGCGGATGTTGTTGTGTGTTTCAAAGATTTTGCAAACATGATAAAGAATAAATATGAATATTCTATTAAGACCCTACATACTGACAATGGGACAGAATACTGTAATCAGGAAATGAAAGAATATATGTCAAAACATGGAATTGAGTTTGAAACAACGGCACCTTATACTCCTGAGCAAAATGGTAGAGCCGAACGTGACATGAGAACCATAATGGAAAGTGCACGTTCAATGTTATATGCAAAGGATATGCCAACATATTTATGGGCAGAGGCAGTAAACACAGCTGTTTATATTCTTAACAGGACTCCATCCTCTCAAGAACCAAACTCGACACCCTATGAAATATGGAGTGGAAAAAGGCCTGTCATGTCACATTTAAGAATCTTTGGCAGTGAGGCATACATGCATGTACCAAAGGAACTGCGAAACAAACTGGCGCCAAAGAGTAAGAAACTCATCCTTGTGGGATATGATAGAAACTCATCCAACTATCGTTTGCTGGACCGAAACACACAGAAAATTACAGTCTCAAGAAATGTGATTTTCAACGAAAATTCAAGTGGTTTCATTCCTAAAGAAAACACTGTAGTCCCAGTAATGATAGAAAACACACATCATTCCGACCAGAGAATTCAGCAGGAGGACGCAGACCCTCAACATACCGAACAGAACGACGAAGAACCCAGGCACATTAAAGAAAATTACAAGCTGCGACCAAGAGATGTCATCAGGCCTCCCAAACGCTATGAGGCTAACCTAGTGGAAATAGATGTACCACAGACCTATGAGGAAGCAGTGAAGAGTCCTGATGCAGAGCACTGGACTGACGCAATCAAAGAAGAACTGGATGCGCTGGAAAAGAACAACACCTGGGTGCTAGTATCATTACCTCCTGGTAAAAATACAATAGGCTCAAAATGGGTTTTCAAAGTAAAACGCACCAAAGACGGAAACATTTCACGACATAAAGCAAGACTGTGCGCTAAAGGTTTTGCACAGAAAGAAGGAGTCGACTACAATGACACATACTCTCCAACAACACGGTATGACTCTATACGAGTCCTACTCGCTATCGCAGCTCAACAAAACTATGAAATAATGCAGTTTGACGTGAAAACTGCATTCTTATATGGTGAACTCAAGGAAGATATCTACATGCTTCCACCAGATGGAATCAATATTGACCAACACCTTGTCTGCAAATTAAGAAAGTCACTATATGGCCTCAAACAATCATCGCGTTGTTGGAACGAAAAGTTTGACGGTTTCCTGAAAATGTTTGGATTCTGCCAAAGTACTGCAGATAAATGTGTTTATCGAGGGGATTTCAATAAATCAAAGGTTTTGCTTGCATTATATGTTGATGATGGGCTGATCATGGCTGAAGACAAAATGTCACTACAACTTGTACTCGATAAACTGAAGACAACCTTTGAAGTCACAATCGGCGAGCCAAATTACTTTGTAGGTCTGGAAATAAAACGAAATAATGTGAACGGATCAATATTTCTACACCAGGCCAACTATATCAAACAAATAATCAAGAGATTCAATCTTGAAGACTCTAAGCCAATCAGTGTGCCTGCTGATCCACACACTCACTTGAGTTCAAACAAAAGGGAAAATGAAGAAATAAAAGTACCCTATCGAGAAGCTGTTGGCAGCTTAATGTTTGCTGCAATAGTTAGTCGGCCAGACATTATGTACGCAGTTGGAAACGTGAGCAGATATTTGGCAAACTATGGACCAAGTCATTGGAATGCAGTCAAACGCATCTTAAAATATCTAAAAGACACATCCAGCTACGGCATTGAATTTACAAGGAGTAAGAATCCACCCCCATTAATTGGCTTCTCGGACTCTGACTTCGCAAACGATTTGGACACCCGACGCTCCACAACTGGATACCTCTTTCAATTGAGTAATGGCCCTATAACATGGGCTAGTCAACGTCAACAAACCGTTTCCCTTTCCACTACCGAAGCTGAGTACATTGCTGCCTCAACTGCGGCCAAAGAAGTCATCTGGCTCAGGCATCTCCTACTTGACATTGGGGAAACAGTGGGAGAAGCCACAATTCTCGCGGTTGATAATCAGAGTGCAATGCGCCTTGTGCGAAACCCAGAGTTCCACAAGAGAACCAAACACATAGACATACGCTACCACTTCATACGTGAGAAATATGAGAACGGTGAGATTAACATCAAGTATGTACCCTCCGAAGACCAGTTAGCAGATATACTAACTAAACCCCTTCCACGTGATCGTTTTCAGACACTCCGTGGTGCAATTGGAATGAAAAGACTGAAGAACTGACAAATGCTTCTCATTGACATTGATACATATATAAAGCTGTTTATCATTTTTGTTTTATTTTTGAAGCTAATTAGTAACTTCACTTAAATAAACTGTTTTTCTAACCATTTGCAAGACTGTAAACAAGCATTCATTTAGTGGGAGTGTCAAAACATGTTTAAAATATCATGCTTGTTTAGGCCTAACCTCATAACCAACAGTATGAGTGCCCAATAGTGTGGCGCACGAATACATTCTTTAAGCCTCCTTTTTGTGCTAGTGTGGTTGGCGTCATGTAACACTCATGTTGAGCTCTTACCGTGTGCGTTCCGCTAAACAAGAACAGTGCGTTCCAAACTTAAAACAAAGTGTTTAACAAGAAGTGATCATGTGCTATTATTACCTTAAGGACTAATAAACGATGTATAAAACATTTAAAATTTCTAACTGCTTGAGTGCTTGTGATCGTTACGTTTTCCTTTCTAATAGGGTAATTAAAGCTATGGAGGCTTATTTTGGGGAAATGTTGCTTATTAAAACATCAATTTTATTAACTTTTTTTGTAATTTTATTGTTAGTGTAATTGTAATGTCTTTAAAGATATGAGTGTTGAAACCATTTTGATTATTTTTAATTTGATTTTTATTTGAGTGTTGTATAATATATATTTTTAAATCATATTTTTTAAAGTGTTATTTTTTATTTAAAAACCTAAATTTCATTTTTTTTAAACATTTCTTTCAAAATTATTTAGTATATATAAAAATGATTGTCATTCTTACTTTTTTTCAAGTGTGGTTTTCATATATTTTTAAAATCTCAATTTTAAGGATGTGGTATCTACATTTTATGTTTGTTTTGGCTGTTGACACTTTAAATTAGGGTACCATTTCACTTATAAAATAAATCAATATAAATTTTAACATTTTTAAATTATTAAGTTACTCAAACTCTGAAGCTTTTTGAAATAATCAACTCAAATGAAAAAACCCAACCTTGCAGACCCTTAATTTCTAGTAATTTTATAATTGCTTAACCCCTTCACCAAAGGACATCACTTAAAGTGTCATTGGGCAGCATTAGCATATGATGGCTGTAGCTCAGGGGATTACTTTGCGTATCTATATTTTATTATTTTGTATCAGACATATTTATTATAATTCATACTTTTAAGCTAATAGTAAAAATATACTTAAATATAACTTTAAAACCAGTTCAAATTATTTTTAACTGTACACAATTTTTTTACTATGTGTAATATAAATTTTCAAATCTAATTTTTTGTATACATAGTGATTGAATGCAATTGTATCATTATTTGCACTCTTTTATATTAAAGTGTTTCTTTTCCCAAATTGTGTAACATGCTGTGAGATAATTTTCCCTTTTAGTTTCACCTAACATTGTGCCAAATAATTAATTCATAAATTCAATTTTATTAATAATTCAGGCTTATTATTAATTTTATGAGATAAATATATTGCCATAATTTGATAATACAACTGTATAATTTTAATTTTTTGTAAAGACTTGAGATATTCACTTAAAAATTCCTCACACAATTTACCCACTTCCATCGTTTGTGATTTCAGTTTGGTCACAGACATTCAATAAACACTTTGCAGGAAAATGCTAATCCTATTGCGACAGTTGCATGGATGATTATTATTGGTGATGCGCTTCATAACTTTATTGATGGGTTGTCATTGGGAGCTGCATTCAATCAAAGTATATTAACTGGTTTCAGTATAAGTGTTGCAGTTATTTTTGAAGAACTTCTTCATGAACTAGGTAAGTTACCTTTTTAAATTTTCAAAAATTAAATTAGAAAAATTAAGTTTTGTCATTGTTGTTAGTATCATTATTAATAATCAATTAATTGAACCATTATTTATTTTGATATGTTTGAAATTAGCTATTACCATTGTTTTGGAACTATCAAAAGAGAACAATAAACACTTTTAACAAAATCCAATACCAAAGCATTTTAATTTATTTGAGGTATTAAACGTGCACTTTTTGAACTGACTAATTATATTAGCACACGATTTATAAACTAGAACTTAAATATAGAACAGACACAACATTCAGCCCCCAGCCGTTAATTCAGCACTGTAAATGGGGAAACCACATCTCACAAATGATACATTTTTTTGATCATGCCAGGAAATGAATCTGGGACTCCTAGCTCAGAAGACAGACACCTTATTAACTGAGCTATGGCCTCGGTTATTGGTTTATCATCTTTGTGTTGTCCTCATTGACATTCAAGATCTAGCTCACTTTCCAGGATGAAAAAATGAATAAATTAGAAAATAAGATGTCAAGACTAGAATTGTACCTTTTTTTCCTCAATGGTAGTTTTTAAATTCTAAAATCTATTCTATGTTTCTTGATACTGATATAAGCAATCCACGTTTCTTTAATTATCATGTTTTTATGTGGCTTAAAATTGAATTCAGAGCATTTTCTTACTGGAGAAATAAATTACTCTTAAGTAAAAATCCCACAAACCACATGATATTTTGTGTTGACCTATCTGTTTCTTTATTTGTTTATCAATGTATGTATTTATATTCTCAAACGAAGGCTATAATTGTTTAACCACTTTTACTTTATATTAAACAACATCATACATTTATTTAACTAATCAACATTTTACATATAAAAAAGGTTTACAATTTTGAAAAATCTCAACACTGTTTAAAATTACTCCAAAATATTGTAACTACTTCTTCTTTCCACATGGCTTAGTAAAGCTATAGAAATTCAATAACTGCAGCAAAGTCACATTTCACTGTTCTCTTAAACATAGCTAGTTAACTGCCTAGCACCAAATTCACATTATCTGGATAAATTATTTAAGGGACAAAAGAATATCTCCTTTTCTTTTTAATGCTAAACATTGTATTAGTTACAAGTTTTAGCATGGTTCTATTCATTCTATTCATAAAGACATCGTAATGCTTGAGCATGTAAAGATTATGCAATGCAAACATGCGATTGAAATCTTTTATTTACCCTTAAATAAAAATTTATCACTCTTTACAATTGATATTCTCTAAAAATATAAACTAGTTTTTTTACACATCTCACTATCTATTTTGGGTATACGCGTATATGGATGAAGAAGGCAGAATTTAGAAAAAATATAGCCACATTTGTATTGATGGGTAGTTGAACACCAAAAACTAAAACATAACATTACACTGGTCAACAAAGGTTTTGTCCTGGAGCAACTCAAGGGTGATTCACGTGTATGTTTTATACTGGTTTCAGAACTGGTCTCAGAGTTTTCCTATCTCTCATAGCTTTAAAGTTACACTCTCTTTAAGATTTTACAGTGTAGGAAACTCTCTCCCCAGTGAAGGGAACAGTGTGGCTAGCAATCGAAGTTAAGTTGGCAAAATGGACTTCCCGTTTTATGACAAGCCCTTCAAACCTCCATTTTCAACCCCAAGCTTTCAGAGGCCATGCTAATGACATATGATGCACTTTGGACATGATGAGTCAGTCTGAGTCAGAACTTTAGGCCAGTTGGTGGCTATAGTTAATTTTGTAAACATTTAATGCAGTGTATTAATCTGTCATAAGCTGTTATTTATGTAGTTCAGTTTACCTTTTATAGCATTTAGAATACCAAGTAGCACAATGCTTAGAAATTGTGTTAGTCATTCGGGTCTTTTTGCTACATTTGTGGTGAGGTAACATTTAAAAATAGCAAACTTGGTTTTACTCCACTCATTAAAATTGCTTTAGACTTTACTGGGCCTACCTTTTTTACTTCTCGCGTGCTGATCAAAGGGTTCTCGATTCACGAATTTTACTGTTCTAATGATTTGGCCAAGCCAAAAGATCACTCTACAAACATTTCAGGCATCAGTTCTAAATCAAAGGACACGATGACATATCCTAATTTCCATTTGCCATTAGGTATGTGCTTCATACTGAAGAACTTCCAATGTCAAAGCCTCAAGAAAATGTCATATTTTAAGGATGAACCACATTTACTTACTCAAGGAGATCTCATTTACCTTGTCTGAGATTTTAACCTATCCAAAAGGCAAGCAGAACTTTAAGGCTCTAGATTAAAAAGTATAATATTTTCAGAAAGAGAAGAGACATAGTGACTTAAAAGATTTATTTTCCCTTAAAAATGGAGTTTTTTTTGCACTTATATTTATACGGTTTGTAAGCACTTTGTTACGATTACAAAACAGAGTAGTTGCGTTTATTTATTGACTCTTTTAAAGTTAGCTTAAAATCTATGCTTCTCAAATAAGAAAATAAGTTTCCATCGTTGTCACTCGCTCATGCTTCAGGTATTAAATAGGCCTATATGTGAGCATGAAACTCCTTCTGGAAAAAATCCTGTATGAAGAATACAAATGGAATGTCTGTGGTGACGAAAGTTATTGCTCTTTTCCTTTGACTAAATTTTATTTTCATGAAGTACTGCTATTTTTTTTTTGTGGGTGGGACAGTAGATACGGGTGAAATCATTACATCCAAAAACTGTGGCCAAAGCGAACATCACTAACCCCAAGAAAGAAGAATGTTACCAAATACACTTGTTGATATGGAAAATGTGTATCTACCTCTAATCCATATAATACTTGGTACTATGAATAATTTTGCTAGAGCAATGTATGGAAGTGTATTTGGTTCTACACATTTAAGAAAAAAAATATTTAGGGTCAATGATGAAAAGATCAAAGAGGGAATCATTGAAGAACCTTATATAAAAGAACTGATAAAAGATGAGAACTTCGATGGTCACTTTAACTAGACTTAAAAAGTTCCATGGGAGTCTTTCAAGGTATTTGCCAAAATATTTAGGGAAATATAAAGCACACAACTACAAAGAAATAGTGGATGATCTGCTAAAAGATTATAAAGCCATGTGATGTAATATGTCTTTGAAAAGAAAATTTCTTGGATTCACACCTTGATTTCTAACTGGAAAATCTTGGAGCAGTCAGTGACTAACATGGCAGATGGTTTCACCAAGATATCTCCGGCATGAACAAGCAGTATCAGGACAACTGTAGTACAAGTATGCTTGCCTAATATGGTTGGACTCTTAAGAGCAATGTTCCTGATTTAAAATACAGCAAAATATAATACAATTTACCTTAAAGGTGAGATAACTCTTTAGCATGTATGTATTGTAAATAGTACTGTAAACTTAAAGTGGGTGACACTCAAAATTCTTATAATGATAAATTTAAAAAAATATATATTTGAATTCAGCACAAAAAATGCTTTAAGATTCATCTATTTCCGGTTTTGGGACAAAAGGTTAGCTAATTCCTTATGGACTATCAAAATTTATTTTGTAAAAAAAATCATTAAAACAAATTAAATCAGTTTGAGTAAGGTGCGGTAGGAAGGAAAGTCAAAAATAAAAATAGCCAACACAAAGGTTTATTGCTATTACACTTTTTTGATCCAGCACTTGCATTTTTCACAATGCGTAAGCTTCAAAGTTTTCTAGCTTTTGCATTAGTGCAAATACAAAATTCTTGTCATTGCAGATGTCATATTTTGATAAAAATCACCAATTAGTAACCTTTTGACATCTGCTGATAGTATTCAGAAGCTTTTGCGCTTCAAAGTATTTTTTTCACCCATAAGGTATCACTAAATATAGCAGCGCTTCAAAGAATTTTTTTCACCCATAAGGTATCACTAAATATAGCATTCGGGAAGGCTCCTGGTGTCGACTATAGTAGATATTCAAAAACAAATATGCTAAAAAGTATAGACTTGTTTTGAAAAGCCTGTCAAATTCTCATAGAAATGAAACTTCATGAGTTCATCTATTTGTGTGTGAAAAAGCTCCAATTTTCATATTCTCATTCTCTTATGAGCACAACTATTAAAAGAGGTTCTTTTTTTTTTGTTTAATTGTTTTTATTAATTTTCACCCATTAGAGCTATATGCATTTAAATTACACTAATGAGGTAGGGAGGAGGAAGGTATAGTTAAAAGGAAATATGAATCAAGTTTTGTGGAGGGAGAGTGGGAAACCAATTTGTAAAAACAACCCTCAGTACAACCAGCTGGGATTTGAATCCTAACCTCCCCGTCATCCACAAACCAGACTATATTATACATAAACATTGTTGAAAATTCACTTCTGGACACTGAAATCGATTTCTGTGAATAGAAGTTATCCATAACCAAATGTCAACCTCAGTGGTTTCGGGATAAAGTGCTCGCCTCAGGGACCAATGTAGGGTCGACTGATTTTTCTTGAGCAACAAAAATCCATAACACAACTTCCTTCAGAGGAGAAGTAAAGTCATTGGTCCCATGTCAATTGTAGCATGTAAAAGAACCCTGGAAGACTTGTGAAATTACCTTTCCTGTCAAAATTGGTAGGTCCTTTCGCTCTCGCTAATAGAAATTCTCGTGTGCTAATTTAATTATTCGGTTCAGAAAGTGCATTTTAAATATCTAAAAAAAAAATTAACATAACCAAATGATAGTTTCTAAAAATCAACCAAAAAGAGCCAGACATTTAGTCAAAATAAGAAATTAGGTTGAAGTGCTAATTCAATAATCTGAAACAGCCGGCTACATGTTGTGAAAACATCAATCTTTTTTAACGACGTTTCCTACTTGGTGAATTTGAAGCTATTTTGTGAAGCGGGTTGCATCTTAACTTGACACACGCAAGCATGAAATCTGTGGCCTAGTCTGACAGTTCCATGAAGACCCTTCGCCTCTTTCACAGATTAGCGTCGCTACCTGTCTCATGAGCTTCCAAATTCCACTTGCCACTCGGGAAGACCTACAAGTCACCTTTTCAGTGATAGAGTTTCAAATACAATAATTTCTCGTGCTGAAGGCTATGTGAACTAATGCACTGGACCAGTGGTTTACAACCTGGGAGTCACGACCGCATTCAGAGTCATGGCATATATCGGGTGGGGTCTCATTGCTGGTTGAGGTTATAGCGTTATGTTTACTTTTAAATTGATTATTATTATAAGTAGGTGCAAAATTCAAATACAGTAGAAATGTAAGCAGTTAAAATTACAAAAATTACTAACTAGGTTCCTATCGGTTAACTAACTCAGACATTTGCTTGTTGACTTAGTTTGGTGTTGGAGTAATGTGTCTAGGCGACTGTCGTTGCTATCATAGCTTTCTAAATACCTTCTGGGCTCGTTGATTCTCTTGTGAGACATCTTAATCACATCCATATAAATAATATATATATAAATAGTTTATAAGAATGAAATAAAACACGTTGGTTTAACCACATGCTAGTTTGGTTTAACTGGTGAGGTTAGGATTCATATTCTGACTGAAGGTTCTGGAAATTTCTGCAGTAGAAATGGTATTATGGGCACTTTTAGGGACATATCCTGTTTAATTTGGACTGAAAGAAAAAATTTATTAAATGGCATACAGTCAAATAAACATTTGGTAAATATTATCAGAGAGTTAATGTTTCTGGCACTTAACCAGGGACTCCAGTACAAAGGGGTTGGGGGACCTCACCCCCCTGTTTATATTTTGGGGGTCTTGGACTATATTAAGCCTTCCCAATATTTTCCACGTATATTCGAAAAGCATGTATGGAATTATTTTAAAATATTGTTTTATTAACAAACTTAGATCATACCATGCCCATTGTTGGAAATGAATATTATGTCAAGTAGTTTAATGCAACAAAAAAATAAAAATACCTATCATAAAATATGTCACTACCAGCATGGCAATTTCAAGTAATATGCTTCTCTTATCACATAGAAAAAGAAACGATTGCTTTTACATAATTAAATAAGTTATACCTGATGAAGGACAGGGCAGCAAAATGTATCAAAGAAATATATAAGTTTAACAAATAAGTTTATTAAAAGGTAAACAAAAAATATATAATTACATATGAATGACAAGATTTAAATTCAATTAGTTAATTATACTTGTACTCAGTTATCGAGGTAGAAAAGATTAGGTTGGACGAATAGGTATTATTACTTTGTACACAAGGAACCGACAGTAGTTAGATAGAACATTTTGTTTAGTTAAATAACTCTAGAAATAGGGATATTCGCTCTTACTCAAACGAAGAAGTGTCTGCCACAGCTCGGAAACAGTTAAAAGGGGAATTAAGTTTTAGGCAATATACAAAAAGACAATCTAGCCAGGCTAATACCAGACTAATACCTGAGAGGTATAATCATGAATAATAGTGAAACAATTGAAAATAGAAACATAACATCAAATCCTATATTTTTAGAGTTACTTAAAAGAATATACTTTAAGTTAGCTTGCTTGTATTAACCCTCATGGAGAGTTACTAAAAACCAAAGAATAATATCCTATAAGAGGAGCTTCCATTTTATAAATAATAGATGGCTAACAATCAGGCATATACACAGTAATTTACTATGGCCGGTCATTTCCTAATGAGTACTGCCAGGGCAATCAATAGTAAATTTATATATCTACCCATCACTAGGGCATGCAATAGCTAATACTAACTATCTTTGAACACTAAGATAAATATGTCGCCTGATGGGGCCGAAAAGAAAGCATTATCCTCACGAGCCACTACTTCAAGCTAGTAGTGCTCCCACAGGTTGCGTACCACAAATAGCTACACAAACAAGGGTGTAATCGTGACTGAAACTAGTCACTGACCTAACTAGGTTCAAGAAGAAAATGATAGGTGATCTGATTGTTGCCATAAAGATATTCTAAAGAGATCATACAATTTAGGGTGTCATAAAAATATAACGATGTCTTAAGGACTTAGAAAAGGAAATCTAATTCATGGACTCTGTATACTCAATCACCTGGTCGTACACATTCTGACATAATACTCAATGTCTAATCAACATTAAAAATAAAGCAAAACACTCTAAAACTCCAGCGGGTGCAATGCTTGCCATTCGGGATTAACGCGGTTCCAGGCATTTTCTAAAGAATGATGGCCAACTTATTATAAAATATGGAGGCAGTGGCAATCCTATTGGATGACATAGTAGTGGCAAGTAGAATATTCCAATAACACAAGGACAAACTGTGTAAGTTGCTTCAGCGACTCAGTGATGCGGGCCTTAGAGTCAAAATAGCAAAATGTCAGTTTGCAGTCCCAGAAAAGCCTTTTTGGGATATCGAATTGATGCTTCAGGCTTACACCCAATGTCTTAAAAAGTGAGTGCTATTCATAATGCCCCAGAAACTGTGAATAAAACACAGTTACAGTCATTTTTAGGGTTGCTGAATTTTTATGAGTGTTTTCTACGCAACAAAGCTACTATCCTGGAACCACTCCATCGTCTACTAGACCAACACAGTGAGTGGAACTGGACTTAGTAACATAGTAAAGCCACGAATGTAGCTAAAAGGTTACTAACATCAGCACCGGTCTTGGTTCACTATGACCCAAACAAACATTTTGTCCTTAGTTGTGATGCCAACCCTTATGAAATTGGAGTGGTACTAGCCCACATATTGGAAAATGAGACTGAGGCACCAATAGCATTTGGGTCTAGGTTGCTCACCAAAGCAGAGCGCAACTATTCAAAAATAGACAAAGAAGGCTTAGCTCTGGTCTATGGGGTGACAAAGTTTCGACAAAACCTCCTTTGTCACAAATGTATAGCAATGACAGATCACAAACCACTCTTAGGACTTTTAGCTGCTGACAAACCCATTCCAGCAGTGGTTTCGTCTCGCATGCTCAGATGGTCATTAAGCCTGTCAGCCTACGACTACGACCTGCAGTATCGACTGGGCAAGAAAGTGGGGCACATAGATGCCCTTAGCAGACTACCAGAACACACTGAAAAACAAGCTTACCCAGAGCCATTGGGAGTTTACTTACTGGATATATCAGGTGAAGTACCTATATCTTCATCCCAAGTGGCTTACGAAACAGAAAGCGACGCTGTATTGAGCAAAGTTTAAAGAATGATTGAAACTTGGTGGCCAGATTGCAATCCTGGCCCAGACATAAAACCGCTTTGAACGCTACGCCAGGAACTGAACACTTAAAGAGGGTGTGTGATCAGAGGATCTCGAGTCGTCATGCCATCCTCCTTAAGACCATTAGCTCTACAGCTGCTTCATAGCACCCACCTGGGAATCGTAAACACAAAGTATGCAGCACGTAGTTCAATGTGGTGGCCAAACATAGACAGGGATGTAGAAGCAACTGTATGAGGCTGCAATACCTGTCAAGAAGGTAAACATAGCCCAATCAAGGCTACAACTCACCCTTGGCCAAACCCCAGCAAACCATGGTCCAGAATTCACGTTGACTTTGCCGGACCAGTGGAAGGACACACACTACTGGTAGTAGATGCATATTCCAAATGAATAGAAGCCACCACAATAAGCTCAATGACAGCTAGATCACTTATCAAGAACATGCGAGAGATTTTAGCAAGACACGGCATCCCAGACACACTAGTTAGCAACAATGGTACAGGGTTAGTGTCTGCCAAGTTTGCTGTATTCTTGAGGAAAAATGGAGTCGTACATTGAAAACACTGCCATATCACCCTTCAAGTAATGGGCAGGCTGAACAGGCAGTAGAAACTATAAAAAAATGGCCTCAAAACTTGCCAAGGGAGATTGGCATACATGTCTTGCGCGTGTTCTTTTAAGTCACAGAATCACCCCACACGCAACTACCGTAGAGACTCCGGCAGAATTTCTTATGGGTCGTAAACTGCAAACGGCTCTAGAAATGCTCCATCCAGACAACACATCACACGGGGAAGGCAAACAATAAACAAACAAACACGCTAAGCGACACTTCCACCTAGGAGATAAAGTGTGGATTCTGGAATGTTCTGCCAACCATCCCAAGTGAACCCAGGGCACAGTAGAAAAATCCTTAGTGGAATGGATTTATTAAGTAACCAACAAGGATGGTCGAAGACAGAGAAGATATGTTGACCAGCTCAGGCAGGCTTCAGAGTCACTCCAGATAGGCAAGCAGCAATGTTCTCAGAGAGAACAGCACATGCCGGTACAGCTATTCCTGGGAGAGGACACACCAGTGCAACAAGAACCAGACCAGGACCAACCCCCATTGTTGGAACGACACCATGAGATGATACCACAGCAAGAGAAGTCCTGTTAACCTGGACAAACCAGTGGGCAAATCCATCAGGCAACACAAAAACGGGGATGGCCGTGCAAGGAGCAGAAACAGCAAGCACCCTGTTTACAGCCATTGAACACCAAGCACCCACATCAGCCACTCTCCTTGAAACTCAGAGAAAGGATGTATGAGCCAACATTTTTGAGGCCACAAAGGACAAGGCGGCAAAACCCTCGTTATTTTGATTAAAAAGTGAAATTATTGAGTGGAGTAGGAACTGCATCGTTTTAGAAAATAAACAACATAGGTATGATTTAATTGTGAGTGGAGGACTGTAGTATATGTATATACAAGTCTTGTTGTGCGCCAGAAAGCATTTTAAATAACTGAGAAACAACTGAAATGCTCAGCCGCCATGACACAGACAAATGAGTGTAGCGACAGTGTTGTGATGTAACGGCGTGAACTGACCCTATGATACTCGCGGTCATAATGTGACCTCAGAGCACTTTCATGCATAACAAATACTGATTTGTTTTACTTTTTATTCAAAAGTGTTTTAGAACATTATAATATATAATATGTTTACATTGTCCATTTACATTATGTATACATACAAGATTGTTAACAAACTATTTCAAAATTATAAAAAGGTGTGTGGATTACAGAATATTACCATTTCCCAATCGCTTTATTTGACCAAAATCCAATAAGTGGTCAAGTAATTTTGGATCAATTCAAAATGTGATAACAAGAAATCTTGGAAGAGGTTGCTTTGCGCACCACTGATAATAAGACTTATAACGCCAACGGTGGGAATGAGTATAGATTTCTTAAATCTGTCAAACAAACTTTCTTACTGTGTTTTATGGATTTTTCTTCAAATAAATAGCTATATCAAAATGTCTTCCTCTCACGTGTTTGACAATATCCACTTACAGTATCTTTAAAATTGTGTAAATAGCCGTTAGCCTGGGCTGGCAGTAAGAACCTTGGCTCACTTAATGTAGGAAGTAATTATTTGGTCGTGTGTGGAAGAAGATCAAACTCAACTCTAATTACAAGTAAAAACAAACTCCAGGTATCTGAAAATCACACCAAATATTTGTGCCATTCAATTAATAACCAAATGTTCCTTCTAGAGGCCCACTCTAAATAGCTTTTAGGGAATTTTAATTTAAAGAGATCGAAGTGAGAACGACTCTAGATAGCTTTTAAGGTAGTCAAATTTTCAAAAATTTGCCAGTAGAGGCCCACTTCAAATATCTTCTAGAGGCATCTAATTTTCAAATTGCCTGTAGGAGCTCATACCAAATAACTTCAGGTGAATTTAATTTTCAAAAATAAATTTGGCAGAAAATCATATACAAATAGGGTCTAGATTCTAGAGGAATCCAATTTTCAAAAACTTGCTTAAGGATGACCACTTCAAATATTTTTAGAGGAATCTAATTTACAAAAGTTTCCAGGTGAGAACCAGGTTAGTAACATTTCTGGGAAAGCGCATCCGAGCTCCAATATATCTATATTTACTTTTTAAATTGACTTATCCTCTTTCCCCCTGTAACCTTGTTACAACATGTAAAGAAAAGGATTGTTTGGCTCACCGATTCTGCCCCCATTTGGCTCGTCTCGACAAGCACTCCACACAACAAACACATCGCGGCACGACTTGTATTCAACTGGACTGAGGGATCGTAGTTTACCGCTCGCCTCTGATTGTGCCTCGCCCAAAGGAAAACAAGAGATGGTCGACTTGCGCAGATTTGGTGCGCGCTGACAAGAGTGTTGTGAAAGTAACGGATCTATTGTGCGGCGCGCGTTTTGAACTACGCCGAGGCTGTGTGAGCAAGTTCCAGAACAGTGCTACCCCCTCACCCCTCTTCCCAACCTTGCTTCCCGCGCTTTGAGAACACGTGACTCCTATCGCGTGTATATAATGGCAGGACTTTGTAGTGCCAGTACACATTTCGCTACAATCTCTAGGTGAGACACTTTGGTCTTTGTTAGGTTTAGTTTTATTTATTTCAAAATTCTGTTTGGCATTAATGGATTCAAAATTACTGTTTGGCGATATTATGATAATATTTCAATCTTTGTTTATTTTTGTCGAGTCTGCAGGGTTTTGATTAGAGACCATGGTACAACGTAAAACCGTTGTACAGTTGGACCCTAAACATTTGTTAGATAGAGAAACTCTTTTTATCCGCTTCACGGATGGGTTTACATTTTAAAGCACCGCCATTTTTAAAGTGCTGTATCCTATTGGATTATATCATTTTGATATTTCATTAAACTTGTGTTTAACGATTATGCTACTTGTTATTATTGAGAATATAGTTTATTGGAGATTTATATTTTGTTGGCTAAACCAGGGGCCGCGAGCCCACGTGCTTAGTTTGGTTAACTTGGTTCATATGTTAGGTATTTCAACTGAAGTAAATCTTTCAATAATAGATCCTTTATTGTACATTTCTAGTGCGCCCAGTAATGGCTGTTAAGATAAACTTTTTCCTGGAGCCATTGATCTCTATAATATAACTGGATGGACATACACATGCACATTCCAAGGATAAAAGCGTGACGCTCAAGTGTATCGTCTGCTACACTGAGGTTGAGGGGG
>CABFWB010003097.1:77749-87865 GCA_902151455.1 Timema bartmani
GGGGGGGGGGGGTTTACACCCCTTTATACAATACAAATAGAGTTCTACGAACACTGGAGAATATCTTTACCAATATAATAAAAATAGAGTATAAATTTTAATGATTGTTAACCGTGAAAAAAAAATTATTTTATAATCCATCCTCTTTATCGTGTTCTTACTAAACATTACGAGAAATAAAGGCATAAAAAAATACTACCCATGAAAATTAATCTCATTCAAATAGCTTACATTGCTATCCAGGATTTAAAATGTTACCGTGGAAGGACCCTCAGACCAACCCATTAGTTGAGCCCCCTCTCCCACTTCCAAAGAGCTCCCGTAGCCTTATCTTACAGTTTTAAAAACTACTGGATTTACTTTCTTGTATTCATACGCAAAATAGAATGTTTTGTAACTAGGCGTGGTGTTTAAAACACTAAATAATGTATTATTAAATTATTGTTAAAACAGGCTTATGGTTTTCTGAATAGAAAAAATAATTAATCAAGATGTATTTAAACTTGAAAATATTCTCTTAAGGCCAACTAGTATTATGATTGGTAGGTTAACCTAAAACTTTGGGAGCTTTTGGCATACATTTGTTAGTGTCCAGTGTATACATCAGTAGCATAATCATTATTTAAAGTTTGGGATGTCTTTACTATCTAATGAAAGCAATCACAGGCATTGACACGAAATAGTGAAGGGTGGTTTAGGGGAGATAAGGATACTGTAAAAAATCTTCTACATTCTAATCTCCGTGCCAGTTATTAAATTGTTAAATTATATTTGATTTAAAATATCCCATCCCACCATGTTCTTATTGTACTGTACATTATGGCCAATAAAGCCATTGATATAAATACCTGCTTATATTCTGAACAGGTAGTAAGACTCAGTGATAAAAAAAAAGATAAACGTAAAGCATATAAAGAATAATCACTTCAACATTTCAAACAGCTTCTAGGCTCATCCAGGGTTTAATATTTTCCTGAGCTGAGCACTCCCCNAAATTTTTGCATAATTACAAAGAATAATCACTTCAACATTTCAAACATCTTCTAGGGTCATCCAAGTTTTTAATATTGCCCGAGTTGAGCACCCCCAATCCCCCCTACGTTTTCAAAGAAATTCCAGAGCCCCCATCTAAGAACAAATAATAATGTAAGTGAAATGAAATAATATAAATTATTGTAGAAAAATATTAGAATAAAGAGTTTTAAACTTTACCAAAGAACCAAAGGGTGAAAAAAAACACTTAGAAAAAGTGAAAAAAGTAGCACCAGGGTTCACTTAGTTTTATCACTAGAAGTGGTTTATTTTAATTGTTACGTAGCCAGAAGTTATGCTCTAGTTTTTGTGTTCGTTTACTTAGTTAGGTTTTTTCGCCTGCCTTTACAAAATTTTCTAGCTTACCGGGAAATGATTTTTTTTCTTGTAGCTTAGGTAATTCCATGCAATAAAAATTATTGTAGCATACAAATAATCTTATCTAGGAGCCGTTCAATTATTATATGTAAGGACCTTTGGGGGGTGGAGGGGGATTCAAGCTTCACATATTTTTGCTGAAAAGGAGGAAGGAGACCAATGATTACGTAAGATAGAGACAGACAAGAATTTAATTACCAGTTTAATACCGTAAATTTAAATTCATTATGCAACAATGTTTATTCTGGATTATTCTACACCATTATTTACGCCTCTATGTTAATAACTACCAGCAATTTATAAATTGAATAAAAAATAAGGTTTTTATTCCCTGTGAACAGATAACAAAATAAGTCGACACATATTAAATAATCCAGAGAGGGGGGGATCGGAAAATACTATGTAAACAAGAGAGGGGGGGTCAATTAGTGCTAACTTTTGTTTGATAACAATGGGGACAGGGTCTCCAAAATTGCCAAAAATGTGCTTACGTAATACCTGAACACTTCCCAATCTGTATCAGTTAATTAAAATCAATGAGTGTACTGTTTATAAACTTTAAAATAAGTAAGTAATTCTAAATACAATATAATACGTATTATTCTAAGGTTCTGATATTGGATAAGAACGTTGGAAAGTCTAGCGAGGAAGGCTTGGGTTAGGTTACCAGTCTCATAGTGTCCTGACCTGTTAAAGAAGTCTAAGTCACATTTTTGTTAGTTTTACTTTTCCATTAATAAATAGGCCTACTTTTTATTTTTATATCCAAACCATTGGTGACCTTGGGGTCTAGGGGTAAGGTGTCTGACTTCTGTGGTGGGGGTCCAGGGTTCAATGCTCCGTCCCGGCACAGATTTATCTGATTGCTAAACCCTTCCTTCACCTCTGACAAGATGTGTATTAATCACAACTTGTGAATGTAGGGGAATGCCAAGCCTCCACCGTGGTTCGTATTCCACGTTAAACTGTAGGTAAAGAAAATGAGCCGTTCACCCCGCAAGGTAACTCGTCTGCCTTCTCTAATGACACTTCCCCTCTTTCTCTGCCAAGTAAAGAGCCTCACTCCACTATTAACCCCTGGACAGCATTGTCTTACATTCCTATTTTCCATTTTTATCGTTTCCTATTCTAGATATATATATGGTTCCACGGACTTTTTTTTAATCGATATTATAGCAGAAATATGGCTATGAGCTCTTTCTGCGAATAAATAAAATAGCCTAATCCGTAGCCAATTTTTCTTAATGTTTACAAAAAAAACTACTTTCAGAGTTAAAAAATAATTTTAGAAAGACGTAGGACTATTTTTAGAATTATTTCAGAATTTATGGTTTGTGTTTAAATTTTCTCTCTTTAAAACTCTCTGAATAAAACGGAAAAAACATTAAAACGGGAAATACTATTTTGTTTTGCTGTGACGTCACAGGCAGGCAACGTCGTTGAGTTTTGTTTATTTTGGACCACTAGATTCTTTGAACATAACTATTGCACTTTAATAGGCCTAAACCACATGCTGCTCAAGTGACCTAAATAATACAAAAACATATGGCCATTATCAAGAGGACAAACAGAATTTGACTCTTTTTTAAATCACCACGTTTTAGTACCCATTTGGCCTATATGCTTATGTACTAATTATGTTAATGGGTTAGGGATGAGGAAGGTTGAATTTAGAGGAAGTGTACCTGTATTTGTGGAAAAACTACCCTCAGTACATTTGACCGGGATTGAACCACGATCTCCCTGACATTGGCAGTTTAGTCTATTGCAAGTAGCACCTCAGACCATACGGCCACCGAAGTGGGTTAGTATCTTATATTATTTACAATTCTAGCCCCACAGTGGGAATGTGGGTATAAGCATAATTCTCCTCTTATCTAGTTTTCTATTAAGAGGGGAGGCTAGGATTTGAGACCTGGCTGGGTGTACTGAGGTGTTTTTACATAAATTGTATTCAACTCTCCCTCAATACATATGTGGGTACATTTTATTTAAACCATGACCTTTCTCATCCCTAGCCATTAGTGTAACAACTATGCAGATAGCTTGTATGAATAGTAAGACTCAGGCCACAAAATATATACATTGACAAGTTTGAATTATATACTAAAACGAAATCAAACTTAGTTGCTTATAAAGCCCGCATGAATTATGTTTAGAATATTATTGACATATGAAACACCTTAAGTGCTGACTCTATTTATTTCTATGTATTTTAGATACTTTTCATTTTTGAACAATTAAAATTAAGAATTATAAACTTTACTAACCTAGGGATTCTAATGACTTATACTCAGCTATTCTAAGTAAAATAAATATGACGCTAGGGCCAACAGCAGTTAATTTATCACTAATCTAATGATAGTAAATACATCTAATATCTCATAGTTACATTTTTGTCCTTGCTAGGATTCAAACCTGGGATCCTTAAATAAGTAGATAACATAAGTGTGCATACAGAGGTAAAGAAAGAGGAGAGGGGGAAGGTAAATCATACCCGTTACCCCCACCCTAATGTTGCTTTGAATGTTTTTATAATTGATATTGTTGAGATTCAGATTGTGATAGCTTTGAACCAGTAAACATAGTCAATGAAAATATCTCTTAAAATGTTATTATTTATTTTTCACTGTCTGTAGGTGATTGATACTATTCTAAAGATATATAATTTGGATTTTAAACATGTCCCTGCTTGTGAAATGTTATTTTATTTTAAAACTAAGCCATCCCTATACATGACTCTTTCCTTGCAACAGACCTGAAAAATCATGTGTGCCCAACCCATTGATGAGATTCAAAATATAACACTAGAAAAATGTTGTGTTCCTTTGGTACTCATGGCCACTGATGAGAAAATAATTTTAAATCCCATAAATATTGTAATGGAGAAATTATTTTTTTTATGGTGAATTAGCAATGGCCTGTCAAATTAGTGGTGAGCAAGTAATATGTAAAGATTTGAATGGACAGTTGTTGTATATTAATTGTTTTGCTTATTGCTTGGATCTTGTTTTGGTCGATTCATTCAAATCACAATTTGTAAATAGTATACATTTTACTTTCATCGAGCAAGACAGTTGTTTTGCTCTTTCATAGAGGCCAGTCCAACTCAATACGGTGTTTTTGAAATAATCATGAAAGATATTGGAGTAAAGCCAAAAACTAGAAAATCCCTGTCAATGATAAGATGAGCATGCCAAACTAATACTATAGTTTATGTCCAGGAAAATTTCTCAGCTATAGTGCAGGTGGTTAGGAAAGAGAATAAAACTAGAGACTTTCATAAATAAAACTAGAGAGAGGGTAATTCTTATGCAGTTTCGGATTTTGACTATTGTAATACCTGAGTTAATGCAACATTTTCTCTAGCTGATTAGAAAGTTTAATAAGGCACTTCAAGATTCCTAATTGAATTTCTTGACTGTTATGAGTGAGGTTCATTTTTACGATCAGCATTAAGAGCACTGTGTCATAATGATACACTTTTTTTTAATCAAGCTTACACCATATTCTTAAATACATTTGAAGAAAATGAGATCAAAATTCCAGCAGTTAAACAAAGAAAAGTATCTCAATGCTTAGGCAAATTCTGGAAATAATAACACTTTGCCAAAACAAAGAAAGGTGAAATTTCTAATACCCTAAGCTCAGGGTAACCGGACAGTCTCGGTTTTGGATGCTTTGTCCCAGTGTCCTGATTTTTTTTTGATTTTTTTTTTTTTGGGACGCAAAAAGTCTCGATTTTTAAAACTCTATCAATTGCTCATAATAAGAGTAGTTAAGTTGGTTTTATTTGTGCCAAAATTATAAAATTGTATAACAGTGTCCTCACAATTGCACTGCAAGCTGGAAAGATGAGTTTCTCAGCAATGGTGTGAGGTTTCATAGTTCTGCTACTAGAACCAGATAGCTTGCTTCTTGAACTTTGCCCGAAATGTTCACAGTTTTGGAAAACTTTAGTGTCTTGTTTTTTCCATTCGCTTCGAAGTCTTTTAAAATAGTTGATATTACTGGGGAGGTTTTACATGGTACTCGACCGCGCTGGTAGGGGAGGAAGGTTACAAGAGGGGGGATATGGTCGGGGTAGATAAGAATGTTTCTCTCTCGTAGGTATGAGACACTCTCCGCTACTACCCCAGACACAAACATTTATACTTTTACTTGCTCTACATATCTTCAAAAACTTCCACTCCATTTATATTATCGCCATCATCACCCAAGTGTTTTCGTATGTGTTATTGTCCAACGAATTGTCCTCCAAGTGTATGATAATACAATCAGATATTTCATCAATTATTTACTCCGCATCGCACGCTAACCATTTCCCTTTTGTTATAGAGTTAAATGTTTCCTCACTTCCACACCAAGTGAATCCAATTGCTAAGTAGGTGTCCAAATAAAAACTACTTTGCTTAGGTTTTATATTTGCCTCTATTCTTCTCACCATGTGACTACTTGCAACTTGCTCTTCTTTGCATCAACTTAACTCCATGCCACACTTGACCACAATTTGAATTTGCTCCCCACTGATACAATCCTCTTCAAATTTTGTTTTTCTAAGGACAAACTTCTCTATTTTGAATTTTGGAGAGCACTGTTAAGTAAATATTTGTAATGAATAAAGAGATAAACTGAACTATAGCAACACTGTACTACTATGCAGAACATCCCCCTTTCGCAAAGTGTTGTTGACAAGTATTCTCATACTGTGCCGGACCCAAGTGGGCTGTCTGTTTTAAGCCGACAGCTGGTGCGCAAGCTGAAATCTGCATTGTACAACCATGCATTCTAGCGATGGGAAGTACGAACAATACACTAACAAGGAACAGAGTATATCTTTGGTGTAAAGGGTTATAATTATTGTTATTGCTATTATTAGTATTATTAAATTGTTTTGGATTTTTTGGGCCTAGCAATATTTTCTTAATTAATTATTTTGTTCTCAAAACTAAAATAAGATTATATGATGATTATAAAATCCCACACTGGTGTGCCGCAGCACCCCGTTTGGGAACCATTGGATTAAAGAGTTCAAAATTTAGTGTCATTTGAACATTGTGTTTGTGCATGTAAACAACATAAGTGCTTATTAGTTAGTGTTTAGTTTTGTGTTTATGTTTGGTTTGGTATAATTTGTATTATTGTAAAAAGATCTCTCTTAAAATATTATTCCAAAGTTTAAAGAGTTACATTCATAATAGTTACCTTATTAGCTATTCGTAAATAGAGTCTTTAATCAACCAATATATTTATTGCTAACCAAGTGCATATAGTCCAAACGGGCTATAAGAAGTTTTGTCCAGTCAGTTTCCGTCTTTTATTTTCAATATGATATATAGTCCAATTTCCTTTTTCGTCCTGTAAGTTCACATCCAAAATATCTCATCCACTATTGTCCTATTCACTATTTTGTATAATGAATTTAAATGAAACAGGTAAGGTGAAATAAAGAAAAAAGAAAACAAGTAAGAGGGTAGAGAGAGTATTTATTATTATTACATATTTATTTTCTTTGAATGTCAGACTATTGTGATCAAACAGATATGTTACTGTATTCATGTTCTGGTTTGAAGTCAATCATTCATCTTCCTCCTGTGCAGGAATGCTGTGTAGCTTCAGGTTTTAGGCACAAGCACGGTGGTACACTTTGAGCTCTTTGTAAGTGGCATAGCTCCAAACAATTTGCTCAACTCTACGCTGGTTCAATGCATTTCTTTTTGAATCTGGTTCTTTAAAATTGGTGTGGCCTCCTCTAATCTGTATAATCATAGTCTTGGTCTCACTTTGCATAGTTCTTATAGAATCGCCATATTTTAGCATGGTGGGTGACTACCACTTTGGCAAGTTTTGAATGGAATCCCTCAAGGGAGTTGTTTGTTCTCAGTTGACCGTTCAATACAAGGTTATGGACATTCCACATAACAAGTGCAAACAGAGGTGGAACAGCCCTTCTGCAACTGTGTGCTGGTCTTCCTCTTATATATGTGATTTCTACATTTGTAGTGAACTCGACGACTTCTTCCTTCAAGTCATCCATGAGAAGGTAAAATGTCTCCACCACATACTGCAGCAATACAAATGGTAGGCCCATGATTTCCAATATGGTATTTCTTATCGTCGGCTGCTCAGTGTTAAGGTAGGCCTCTCTCAAACCTTGATTCACCAATTTGCACCACAACGCTTTTCCATAATGAAAGAAACATCCAAGAACAACAATTCTGGGGAACTCAGTACGAAGGGCATTAATATTAGCCATCTCAAAATCACATACGGCATGGCTAGGCTATGTTGTATAGAAAAAATGCAGTTCTATGTATATGTTGTTTTAGGTTGCTTCTAATTTGCGAGATGAAAGAACATACACCAAAGGCATGACGTGTTCCATTTAAATGTCATTAATATTGTAAAATTGTAGAAATTGCCTCAAAACTGTTTGAAACGTGCCATCAGAGAATAAGGATTCGCTCCCTGCTAGCAGCCTCATTTTTTTCCTCAGTGCAAAATATTATTACCCTCTCCTGATTCTGAATTCCATTATCATACAAAAGGAAGCGTTGGATAGCAATAGTCTTATTGTAAGGATTGGTAATAACCACTTCAGCTAAGGTTCTTGGTATATGTTGTCTGTTTATGTTCTGGGCTAAATTTATCATACGTTGGATAGCATTCCTTTCCAGCAACTTTACCAGCACTTCATCGTTATTTACGTCTGCTGTCACTTGATTTATTATAGCGATGGGGGCAATATTAGGTGTTGGTTCGGTGTTCTCTTTGGTTGGTAATGCACTGGGAATTTCATGTGGCGCGGTTTTCACACCATCAGTATTTTCTGGTGCATTTTAAATTGACCAGGTGTTGGTGTTAACTGTAGCCCTCGTACAACAGCAAAGGTTTATTCCTAGTAGTCTTTATCACTCGAGGAGGCATGATCGCTTGAAATAATTGTGTATAGTGATCACATTAAAAGTTGCTTAGCTTTATACAAACCAAGAAATTAATTCACCTTGTAACTATGTTAACAAATTAACAATAAAAAATATTTGGACAGTGCTAAGTGCAAGAGGTTGGGAATCTGGACAAATTATTGGCTTGGACTTAAGAGTAGGACGAAAAATAATTGGACTAAAAGCTTAGAACGAAAATATTTTTGGATGAATTGTTGGCTAGGAAGAAGTTGAACATTGGACGTAAGAAGCAGGACAAAAAGGAATTGGACGAAAATAATTTTGGGCATCTAAAATTGGACGAAATTACCTTTAACGTCCAGACGACTAGTAAGGCGCTTTGCAAAAAATACCTGCATTTAACCAAATGAACTCATTATCTTATTACCATATACCAAAGAAAATGTTGACTTTACAACGTAATATTGTGAAATTTTATTCACATATTGATTTGCATGGAATATTTGTTTGAGTGTACTCTACATTTATGCTTAAAGGAACCAAGCTTGTCTTTACTACGATGTAGGTCATAAAGTAGGGCCAGTCAAGATCAAGTTGGTCAAGGTTAAACTTCTAGATTACAAGTTAAATGAAATGTATACCACAATTTTCTTACAGATTGACATATCTGACAGAATAGTTTTTCTTATTATTTGGCACCCCGTCTTACTACCCGTTAGGGCTATACGCTTGAGTACTAATTACAATAATGGGTGAGGAATTGGGAAGGTTGAATTTAGAGGAAGTTAACCCGCATTTGCGTGGAGGGAGAGTGGAAAACCATTTAGGAAAGCAAAATAAAGTTCACCCGATCAAAATTCGAACCTCGATCTCCCCGTCCTCAGCAGTCTAGCTCAGCACGAAACTAGCGTGTTAGCTATACTCCATTCACGGTAGGAATTACTCTCTGAAAGGTCTTTTTTCCTAACAATATCCTACTATATAATAGCTTTCTGGTAGGGAAAAAGGCCTTTCAGAAGACAATTCCTACGGTGAACGGACTTTAACTACGCCACTGAGGCGGGTTTGGAAAAGTTAATAGATCTAGTTTCACATTATCAAGTNTAACTACGCCACTGAGGCGGGTTTGGAAAAGTTAATAGATCTAGTTTCACATTATCAAGTAACATGATCTTCAGCTGACACGTTTGATAGATATTATCAATACCTATAAAATAAAACTAATAATTAAACAAAATGGCATAAATGTTCACTGCAAAAAATATATGTTTTTTATTTTCTGAAAGTTGCTCCAAATGTATATTCATAAGAAAATTAAAGTATAGTTTTATAGTGAAGGTTATCTTAAATAAATGTGAAATTTTTCTATCGTTGTATTTTTTACTTGTTTTGAGTTGTGGATTTCCCCAAAAATCCTTACCCTTATTAGTAGAAATAGTATTAAAATTTGTATAATTGCTTACCTATAAGATTTAACTTGACTTATTTTTGTAGGTGACGTTGCTATTCTATTAAAATCTGGGATGCGCATGAAACAAGCATTAAAGTACAACTTTTTGTCTTCTCTCACTTGCATTTTGGGCTTGATTGTTGGAATATTCTTGGGAGAGTTTGAGAGCTCAACTTTTATTTTTGGATTTGCAGCAGGAATGTTCATATATATTTCTCTGGTTGATATGGTAAGAACGTTTTTAATTTTCTAACTGTACTAGTTAATCTAAACATGTTTTACTTAAATATTTAGCTAAGAACATTAGTAAAAGTGACAATTTATAGTATTTGGAAAAGATAAAGATATATA
>CABFWB010003098.1:2095-31766 GCA_902151455.1 Timema bartmani
CCAGAGATTGCTTAGGATTTGTTTAGAAGCAGGGAGGTGGTGGGTTTCCAGTAACTTTCAAACCAGTTGAGCAAGAAAAATGAAGCTTGGCATAGAAGATGTATTTTTAGGTAACAGGTTGGAGTTTTTTTTTGGGGGGGGGGGATTTTTTGAAATTCAATCCCTAAAGGGGTGAAGTGGAGGGTAAGTATTTTTTTCTATATCTTCTAAACCGCTACAGCTGGAAAGATTAAATTTAGCACGAAGGTTCTTTTTAAGTAGCCAGTCAGAAATATTTTGGAATTTTCCAAAACTCAACCTCCCAGAGGGTGAATTGGATGAGGGTAGTTTTTAATAGCCTTAAAATGTCAAAAGATACGAAACTCATGCGAAGCATGGGCTATTGGCTAGTCTAATATATTTTATTCTTTAAATACCATTAAATGTATTCCTCAATGAAATATTTAGCAACAAATGACTAATAATGTAGCTATTAGAAATATAGTCAACTAGCTAACAACACGCTATTAGCACGGGATCTTGAAACAAAATTGTGGATGTAAATATTAATGGGATTATTTTTTATGTTAACTGTACATCCAAGTTATGTCCATGTGGGATTTCAACATAATCAGCTAAAAAAAAATTGCATGAAAGAGTGACACAGTCAACTCATTTTTATATATTATAATATTGCTTTGCTTCGAACCCAGTTTTTTTTATTAATTTAACAAAATCAAATCAAAATTTAAAATTCCTGCTTTGAGGGGCATATATTAATTGTGCACAGTTTTTTTTTCAGGCCTCTACGTGTGGTAGATATCAGAACGACAAACCTTAATTTTATTAATATACTAGCTAGTGTACCCGTTCTTCTCACGGGGAATCTATTCAATAGCTTTGTTATTTTTCGCATATAAAATAAACCATATGGAATGATAACCAAACCTTAAATTATGTTTAGATATTAATGCTTTATTGGTTCAAATTGTGATACAAAACATGAAAGTAGCCTAATTAATATACAATGTCAAAATAGAAATATAATCCTAACATGTTTTAAAAGCTGACGTTTCTGTTGAAGATTAAGCTATAACTTCTCTACATAAAATAAATACTTTGAACTCTTGCCTGTTGGTTCTAATAAAAAGAAAAAAAAATAGTGTAACACTATACATAATTGGTTGTTAAAGGGTTGTAGTTAAATCCAACAAAAGTATTTTAGCATAATTTTTTTACTGCACTCGCCCCGTTTAACCTTTCCACCCCGTTCAGCCTTTTTACCCATTTTACCTATTTATCCCTTTTAACATTTATACCATTTATAATTTAAAATAGTTACTTTTTGATTTGTTACCATTTTTACACTTATTGCCCCTTTTACCACTTTAGCTTATTTGTGCATTTTTTGTCCTTTTTAACATTTTAGACATTTAGGTCATTTTGAACATTTTCACCATATGTGCTCTTTTGGTCATATTGCCTTTTTTGATTAGATTTAATGTTTACCATTTTTATTCTTTTATTATCCCTTTTAACATTTATACCATTTATAATTTAAAATAGTTATTTTTTGATTTGTTACCATTTTTATACTTATTGCCTCTTTTACCACTTTAGCTTATTTGTGCATTTTTTGTCCTTTTTAACATTTTAGACATTTAGGTCATTTTGAACATTTTCAGCATATTTGCTCTTTTGGTCATATTGCCTTTTTTGATTAGATTTAATGTTTACCATTTTTGTCCTCTTTGCCCTTTTTTACATTACTTACCTGTCTTAGCTTAGAGAGAACTATGCGATCCTCAGAAACATTCTTGCGGCCCTCATTTGGGTCGCGACTATGCGTTTGGGAACTACTGCTCTATGCAATGTTTTTCAACGTTTTCTTTCTATGTATAACTTCTCTGAAGTACCACCAATACCTAAAATTCCAAAGGCTATCAGGGCCGATTTAAAAATTTTTTAACTGAATCGTATTGTGAAAAATAAATTAGCCATGCTTAATGACTAAGTAACTTATACATACTGTATTTTTTTAAATGTGAATAGAGTGGAAGTGACAAAAATTGTTATTATTAGATACTCCAGCTTGCATCATTGAAACCAATTTCTTGATATCAAGCTGAGTTTGGCTAGATTTTAACCCCAGGTTGGTGTTCACATCCAGCCTATTCCGGTATTGGTCAATATTTTCCTAGAAGTAAGCAGTGAGGTCTCGAACCAAACTTTGCCGGTGGTTTCTCACGTCCCCCAGAACATCAGGATGAAGTTGTTGCTCATTCTCTTGAACGAAAGCTTGAAGGAGTGGAAATAAATGTACGTCACCTTTATAAGTCTCTCTATTTGTACACTGAAGCTTACGTTTCATGGCGTTAACTTTGTCTTGAGCAAGAAAGTCAGTGATGGTGTTTCCTTGAAGGCCTTTTTTTTAAAAGGTTATTCAGCAATCTGAAAATATCCGCCAAGTATGCGATTCTACAAATCCCCAAATCATCACAAAATCAATCATTAAGTTCGCATTTGTCTTTGGAATCAGATAGAAAAATATGAAGAACTCCATGCCGCAGTTCAAAACTCCTGATCAACACGTTTCCTCTCGAAAGCCACCGTACTTCTGTATGGAAGAGTAACCTTTTTGTGGTCACTCTCCATTTCAACACATGATAATTGAAAATAATCTCATCCTAAGACCTTGGGATTTTAAAAATTCACCATTTTAACCACCTCATTGAGAACAGTTTTCAGACTTTGGTGACAACATTTTTGACCACAAGATATTATCTATGTATGATGCAGTGAGTGAAGTGGGCTTGAGGTTCAACTTCCTTTATTATTGATACCATGCTACTGTGTTTTCCTGTCATAGAACGTGCTCCGTCGGTGCATATTTCCACACATTTACCCCAATCCGGCTCATTAGTATTTATGAAACCATTAATTATCAAGATGTTTGCATAAGTTGTATGAGAAATCAGTGGTTCATATAATAAATATTATTTCCGAATAGTCTCACCAACTTCAAATCTAAAAAAATCCATAGCTGGGCTAAGTTCGCTACAGCGGTTGCTTCTTAAAACTAGAGAGGAGCGAATGATTTATTACGCTTCAGTTTATCAGTAACTTATTCCTTAACATTTTGTCTGTCATGGAACTTATTCTTTGTGACACTGTATTATCAGACAAGGATATTGCATCAAGCTGTTTAGCAGATGATTCTCCTAGGACTGAGGAAAATTTCTCTCGCAGCTGACAAAACTGATTTTTCCCCATTGGTGTGCGATTTTCAGGTCTGTGCTATTTTTAGACTATTTTTAAATGATGTTTCAACTGCCTTCTGATTTACAGCTATAAGAAAGACGATATTTTCCCCTCATTGCCCATAAAGTGGGGTTTACGCTGTCATGTTTTATTGGCGCCAGTCGTTACTGGCGTGTCAACATGATAGTGTAAACCTCTATTTGAATGCAAATTAAAAGAGTTTGCATGGCGCATGTTCTGCTTTCACGAATATTCAAGCGCTCGATTAATTTGGCACCAGAAGCTTACTTTCACGCCAGCTACACGTGCACGCTTGTTGTACAAGCACGTGTAAGCCTTGATTGGTGACGGACCTTTAAATCAGGTTCTCCCCACCGAAAAAAAAGCCACACTTTTGTTTTGTAGACTGTCTTGCTTTGTTTTGGAGTGACGCTGGAGGAGATAATTATGGTTTCATGAAATTAATCGGCAATGTTTCAAAACAAATTATGCACTGGGAATAGGATCACTTTCCGTACCCGTATGAGTAAATCCAAATTATAAATATGCGGAGTAATGTTCCGGCTATCGACCCTACTCTATTTACTTGGCCTTAAGGTTGGTGTGACTGCTGCTGCACTCGCTGATGCTATCACTTGCATCTTGCAGGTGTGTCAGTGTGGCTATCTCTGCACTAGCTATTGCTATTGCTTGCATGCGTGCCATTGTGGCTAGCTATGCACTTACTATTGTTATTACTTGCATGGATGTCGGTACAGTTATCGCTGTACTTGCTGTTTCTATCGCTTGTCGGTGACGCTCTCGCTGTACGTGACATTGCTATCGCTTGCATGTGTGCCGTTATAGCTATTTCTACACTCACTGTTTCTATCGCTTGCATGCATGTCAGTGTGGCTATCTCTGCACTCGTTATAGCTATCGCTTGTATGCATGTCGGTATAGCTATCGCTTGCATGGAATCATGTCTTGATGTTTCACTAGCATTGTCTGGTCTTGGCCTTTTAGCAGATTTGCGTGATAGTAATTTATCCATTGCACAACACAACTTCAGTACGTTGCACTGATGAACAACCAAAAAACTGACTAACAGAGAAAGGAGTTTGCTTAACTAGTACAAGAGAAAGATCAATGAATCAGTCGAACACTCCACAATTTTCAAGAATTATTGAGAGCATCATAGTTCACACAGATGCCGTAAGATGGCAGACGTATGAACAATTTGGTGGCAGTTTACATGAGGCTCCACCCACGAATTAGAATAGGGTTGGAAGTGAAAATAAACGTTACGACCGTAGTGTTTTTAAAAGAATATTTTTTAAACTCTATTCTTCTTATCATCATCATCATCATCATCATGAACAGCTTCCGGCCACTGACTGGGTAGGTTTGAGACATAAGCCTCTCCACAACCTTTCTTCCTTCACCTTGGCCCAGTACTCTCCTATATCTTCCCCAATCCTCCTTACTCCATTCAGCCATCTGTCCATTGGTCTTCCTCTCAAACTCCTACCCCCTACCTCCATATCCAACATCCTCCTGGGCATACTTTCACTCTCCATTCTTCTTCCATGGCCATACCACCATAGTCGTGCCTTTTCCTTCCTGTCCCGGAATGGCTCTTCCTTCACTATTCCTTTTACTCTCATTTCTCATCCAGTCAAATTTGGTCACACCAACCATGCTTCTCAAAAATCTCATTTCACTCGCCCGCTTTCTCTTTTATCCTGTTCTTTCATTACTCACGTTTCTGCAATGTGTGTCAATATTGGTAGGTAATAGGCATTGCACTTGTCTGGCATATCCTTGCTCCAAACCAGGTTTCTCACAGCCTATGAAAAATGCCTCAGTTTTCCTTCCTTTCTCACTTATTTCTCTTCTGTTCCTTCCACTCCCCTCTATAATACTTTCCAGTACTCAAAACATTTTACTATTTTCAATTTATCCTCTCTCGTTGTCACGCCAGTTGTATACTTGTCCTTCTTCCTAGTCGTGATTACCATCGCACTCTTCTTTACATTAAACCTAATCCATACCACTCCACCACTTCTTCTCCAACTTCCAGCTAATCCTGTACTTATTTATCCTCCCTACTCCAAACCATCAGATCATCTACAAACACCATTGCTTTGATTCTTCCCTCCCCTTTTCTTTCTACCACTTCCTTCATTATTTCGTCCATCACTGCAATTAACACTAGTGGTGAGCACGCACAACATTGTTTCAGCCCATTCTTTAACTCAAACCAATTTGTCTTCTCGTCTCCTACTTTCACACAGCTCACACTACCCTTGTATATATTACTCACTCTGTTTACTGTCTCGTTCTCTCCTCCTTTCTTTCCCAGTGCTTTCCATACTCTTCTTCTGCAAACACACTGTCATACGCTTTTTCAACATCCATGAAGACCATACATAGTACTCAGAGTGTCACTCTTGCAGCTATCTCACAGAAATATAAGATCTACTGTCGACCTTACTGATCTGAATCCATATTGCTCTTCTCTAAAACCTCCTCCTACTATTCATCTAATTCTTTTCTCCATATTTTGTTCATACACCTTTGCATAGTGGCTCATCAAGGTAGTTATCACACTTCTTCCTGTCTCCTTTCTTGAGGATGGGTACTATTAAGTATTATTTCCCTCTTCCAGTCATATTGTCCGTTTATTAATAACTATAATAACCAAGATCCGTCGTCCACTGTTTGTAAAAACACTCATTTTGAAACCATTTTTCTTTCCAAACAGTTTTTGTCTTTGTCAAAGTTTGTCCTACTTCACCCGCTAGCAGTTATTGGTAGGAATGAACATCGGACTTCAATGTTTTCAAAAAGATATTTAAAGTTCGATGTTCACACCATCGATTTTATAGAACAAATAAAACACGTTATTTAAAATTAAGATGCCGTGTTTTATTTATTATATAAAATCGATGCGTTACAAGTTATGATTTTTCTCATTGATGTTATCAATTCGATGATTTTCAACCATCAATGTTCTTTAGCGACATCCAAGGCACACACGTCATCGATCAACAAACATCAAACCGTCATCATCGATGGTTGAAAATAATCGCTCAAAAAACATCGATGCTAAAAACATCGAACATCGAAGCTTCAACAACGATGTTTGGAAAACATCGATGTTCGACGTCCATCCCTAGAATTAACCTTCCAAAAGGGAGACGACCCTAGCTTTAACTGAAGCTTACTGATCTTTGCCTGAACTTTGGGACATGAAAATCGGCATTACAACAACAGATAAAAGGCAGCGGCTTATGACAACCTTGTTGAGAAAGTGAGAGTGCTAGAGTCAAATGCTTCTCGAGAAAGCATTGTGAAAAAAATTAATGATCTGCGTTCAACTTTTCAGAAAGAATTTAAAAGAGTGAATGACTCAAAACTATCAGGAACTTCACCGACGATGTGTACATAGAGTCACTCTGGTACTACAATGAGTTGCTGTTACTTGTCTAACAGGAAACTCCCGACAAGAATTTGTCAACTGTTAGTGATGTAATTGGACCACCAATCGGAGGAGATTAGGAAAGCAACAAATAGTTTATATAATCTTCTACATCAGTTTCTAGCAATTCTTTCAACAGATGAACATCACATGATAACACATATCTATCCCTGTTAAAAAACCACTTCTTGCTCCACATTTACGTTTTGTTTTCTTCTTTTGTGATAACATTATGGCTGACGATGCGGCTAGTGAATAATAAGTGACAGCCTTGTTTTTATCTACCATACCTATTGGACACCCGCACACATAGAACGGACGAAAAAACTGACAAACCTGATGGGAAAGCTGTGCTTTGCCAAAGAACATTCAGTTCAGTTTTCCGTCCAGTTATTTTACAACGTTAAACTGCACAGTTTAACTGATAGTGTATGGACACCTTATATCCTATGTATAACATTGATCTAAATTTTAAATTAAGTCATAATAAAAAGGGAGTTTAAATATTCCTTGAAATATATATAAATATATGTAACTATTCTAATAAATTGATATAAATGCCCAAATAATAGTTCAAATCAATGTTCTCACTATAATGTAATATATGGTATTGTATCTTCTGAAATACTAAATATATGAGAAGCATACATAAAGCATACCAAATCATGAATATAATATTTACACTAAATATAATTTTAAATACAATCTATTTTATTGCTACATTAAGCGACTGTACTCACTACTCATAAAACATTCCGCATGGCTTGTTCAGGTGGGTCACCATGATAACTGTCTACTCAATTTTATCGAGTCCCTAGTAGTTTATTAAATAGCTGGCTAGATGGCAGTATCTCCTGATTTTTCTCAGAGAATATCATATATTATAAGAGATACACTACCAAGAACTGCCGATAAAACGCTTTGATTTGGATTTTTTTTTAATAAAAAAAATTATGTAATCAATAGGATACATTGCCAAGATAAGGGTTAAGTAATGAATCCTTTTCTCACATAGTCATCTGTGTTGTCGTAATTTCATAATTGGCGTGACTATAGTCATTTGTAAAGTTTCGTAGTTAATTTCAAGCACTCGGTCATCTACAAAAGTTGTGCCCGTTTTCTTAATCAAAGTGACTTTTTCAGTGGTGTACATTGGCGACAGTGTGTGTTGTCATAGTAACAAAGAAAAACACTATTGAAATTTGTCAATAGTAAATAAAGCTGATCAAAATCGATTTGAATATGGAACATTTTATCTCATTAATCAAAGCTTTAGTTAATGTACGCTAACCCTAAAATTTTAAACCCTAGTACTGGTACCTATTTATTCTAAATATCCTAAAGTTATCTTCTAATTATGTTTACTCATAATGTCCAAATCAAAGATGGGGAATATACCAAAACAATCTATTCTATGGTAAGTTAATTATTAAAAATTCAATATTAGGCTAACTTGTTAAGTTACTGCATTATATCAAACACAGCATACATTTTATTTAATTTTTAACACACAGTCGAGTCATCTTAACTTGGTATTAGATGAGTGTTTATATTATTTATTTACTTAAATCTCTTTTGACATTCTTCACCTCCACCTTTCCACAGAAGCAATTAAATTTCATGTTGCTTCAAAATTTTCCACTCTCTGTTTTTTTATTTTCATCTGACAGCCCCGCCCCACTCCCTCCCCCACCGGTATTCTCCCCACCTTGAACAGTGTACACGTAAGCTCCCATTACCTTCATATTACTGATTCCAACTTCTGCTTCATTTCTTTAGGACGGTGGAATGCCAGGCCTCCACCGTGGTTCGGATCCCACGTTAAACTGTAGGTCCTCCATTTCATTTCACAATTACCCTACCATTATACATTAGGCCTAGCGTAAGTGCGTATAACCCGAACGGGTAGTAAGACACGGTGATAATAATAATAATAATAATCTTTAGGACGGTTGTGATTATTAATTATCTGTCTCGCCCCCACCCTCCCTCTTTTTATTCCGCTTAACTTTTCCAAGCACTCTTCTAGTTGCCAGCCTCTGCAGTCTGCACCTTTACATATTTAGAACAGAACCTAACCAATTTTTGATTTGGATACCAGGCAGAGGATTTAGGCTAGGCCCTATATGAATCCCAGCAATTAACTATATCTTTTTTTAAATAAAAATGGCTCATAAAAAAAATGAAGAATATTAGTTTGTGGCTCATCATAGCTTTTGCTCTTAAAAAAACTGGGAGCTATGTATAAATATTTCCCTAAACTTGTATTTCCAGATAAAAGAACAGAGATACACCGAGGCTATCCGAGTTCTGAACAATGTCTTGGAAACAAATTCAAATGTAAGTATTGAGATAACTACAGGTACTCAGTAAGTAAAGTATATTTTTTATCTAAAAAAATGTTTAAGAGAGATTTTTTTCTTCTCTCAGTAAGTTTGAATACTAGTTAAAGTACATTTATTATAATTTCTCTTAATTACTCCGTTTTATTGATGGTTTTAGACATTTGCTATTATTGTTTTGTAATTTGTAATAATGTTTTAATATGTTTATAATTTTAATGTTAGTATAATTCTATTCTCTGTTATGAAATGATTGTATAAGGACATTGACTTGTAATTAAATTACTAAAACATTTTTTCATAATATTATATTTTATGCCCAAATGGCCATTATATTAAAGTATATATCTCTTTGATTATTATATTAAATTTACACAGCTAATAACTTTATTTAAAATTGAATTATTCTAGTAATAACAAAATATATATTTTAAATTAAAAAATGACACCTTGACACAGGAATCGAACCCAGAACCTTTGGCGTAGTATGTTAATGCTCTAACCACTGAGCTATACAGGAATCATCTCATGCCTAGGGTCATTCTTCACGCATATTTTAAGGCAGTCTCTGTGATGGTCATGTGAAAATTGTCAGCTACAAAATATGTGATCATATGATGAAATAAGATCACTATCTATCAGATAACGCAGTCATCTTCGACTCGGGAAGACTTTATTCTGCCAATAGTACAATGACAACTATAGGAATGTACGTACATATCATGATGGACTAAATAGCTAAGCATGGGACGACTCCTTAATAGCTTAGAGGTTAGACTTAGAGCATTGGCATACTAAGTCAAAGGTCCCAGGTTTTGAAATTATATTTAGATGCGGCTATAACCATAACTAACAATTAATAGCTTTGCTATTTAATCCATCATGATATGTACATTCATACACTTGTCATTGTACTATTGGCAGCATAAAGCCTTCCCGAGTCAAAGATGGTTCCATTATCTGATAGCTCATAAGCTTAATTTATCATTCATATGTTACTTAGCTGACGATTTCTACATGTCCATCACAGACTATGTCTTAAAATATGGGTGAGGAATGACCCTGGGCAAGGGACGAATCCTGGATAGCTCAGTAGTTGGAGCATTGACATGCTAAGCCAAAGGTCCTGCCTGACTCCTGGATCTGATGTTCGTGTCCAGGTATAATTTTTCAATTTATAAAATATTGTATTGGGATGTGGTATAGGCCTTCTGTAACTTACAAATATAATAGCTTGGCTCTTTAATCCATAATAAGCCAATAAAATGATCACGTTAACAGTTTTCATTTTTAATCAATTGTAACTTAAGTCAAAGTCTTTATGATATTTTTGTATCACATTCGTGATAATTAGTCTTATATACTCCACATTTTTAAGGCTCATAGTCCATAAAAAGTTATTAACACCACGTGCAAACACAGATTGCTCTGTTCACAAAGTCCTGATTTGTAAGTCCTTAGTCCTTAACACTCTGTATAAGTTGGATCAACTTTAACTTTATTAATAATTACTGTCATCACAGTTTGCTATAGAGAGCCACTCACAGGTAGATTAACAAATGAGCATCGATGTGTGAATTGAATTGAATTGAAATAGTCACCATTTTCCAAATGCATTGAACAATATTTTTCTTTACTGTATATATCTGTAATAGCAAGTCATAGAAAACTTTAGCATAGTATTAAACAATAAGTAAAATCATGAAAATGCTGAAAGTGTTTTATTTCATTAAATTTCATTGAACTATGGGCCTAGTTACTAACCTTTACCATTGGCTGAAAACTAGATCATGTGATTAAGGGCATGGTGAGAGTGGAACTCATGTGAACTTAAGGACCGAGCTCTTATAAGAATATGGAGCTACATAGTATGTAGACAAGACTAACTAATTATCAACTACTAAACTATTAACTAGCTTTACCTGGTTGACTTGGCACAGGTGTATAGCGGCAGACAACGTTGCTAGGGTTGATATCTTTTTATACATGCTTGACCATTAATTTCCAACAGCCTACATGACACATCTTCAAGAACAAGTAAAGGGTGACCTTATAAGGCTATTTTTAAGGTTTCAATTCAATAGTAGTAGTATTAACAGATGCCAGAAAGAATTATTACTAAGACTATGAGGATGATCACCGGAGGAAGTTGTCAGCACTCGAGCACTGATTTCTCACCACTTAACATTAAAATGATATATCCTTAATAATTTGACAACCTTTAATAAAACATGAAAACACTGTAGTACATGATCTCCTGGACAAGACACGCATTGGGCAATAACTCCTGACCATGTGCCTGCAGGGTCTGTTACCACAAAAAATATACACAAGTGTGCATCCCACTGCAGAATAGTCAAAGAAGGATTAACCTGCTCCCTCAAACCAAAATACTGTGAAAGCTAATCCTATAAAATTTAATCAAACAAGTCAGATTTGATTTAATTAATATCGAAAAAACACCAATGAATTTAGATAAATTTGAAACAATTTTATTTTGTAGGCCTATCTTATTTTCAGGAGACAAGGATTGCCTTAAAAAGTGTCTTTCAAGGCTTCAATTTAATAACAGGGTTCATACGGTCCTTGAAAGCCCTGGAATTTAATGTGTGTCTGTTAAAGGCCTGGAAAAGTCCTTAAATTGCTATGGGTCTTGAAAAGTCCTGGAATTTCCAGATGTCAATATTTATTTTTGAAATGATTGTGAAGAATGGCTGGAAAGACCATGATTTAAGAAGCACTGGGCCAGTCAATATCTAGCGCGTCCTTTTTGATCAAGCGTTAAGGCTGATACACACAGAATGCTAAGCTAAGCTGTGCTGTGCTGTGCTAAGACTTTGTCAATTTGGTTTCACACTCATTGCTAAACTAAGCAATGGTCCCTCTTTTCCCTCTCAAATTCAGTGTTGTTTGTTTCTGGTCTGCTCCAGTGAAGTTTAGTTATGATAGCGTTCAACAAAATGTCTTATTTGAGTTCAGGTATAGTACTGAGTAAGAAAAGATGCTGCTGTTTGCAGTTGTTTTGGAAGATGAAGAAAATTTAGGCGTTGGAGGTTTGACTTGTTATATTAATGCTTCCATATAAATACACTTATTAAATATAAAACCTAAATAAAATATTACTTAAATACACGTGAAACAAACTAAAAACAAAACTTCAACACTTCTTTAGTTATTTTCACCAAACTAGCACTGTGTCTATTCAACACGGAGCATAAGCTACGTTATATGCATGCGCAACGTAAGATGGCTCAAGATGAGAGATGGGAAAATTACCCGGACAGAAATTGGAAAGAACATAGCGTGGCGTANGTTTACTTTACCCTCCGCTAATCTTCCCGCTTCTTTTGTTTAATTTGTTATCACGTCATCAGCTCAGAGATAGTCGCACCTATGGGAGCGGAAATCTCTATAGGGGAAAGGGGAAACTGTTAACATCATCTTTAATTTCCTATATTTAAAAATCTCAATTCATGTGCATTCGTCATTTTTTTATAAGTTGTTTTAAAACTGTCATTTGTAATAATTTTTTTAAGATTTTCGACTACCTATTAACACTTTAAGTACTTATAATTACAGTTTTGCACTAAAATGCCCGCTGATAGCTATTAGTTCATCTCCCAACAACCTTAGCGCTTAAATGCCTGTTCTAGCCATACTACAATACATACTGATTCTAGAATGACTGCACTAACCAAAACCAAGCAGAGTGTATGACAACAAAGTTAGATTACTATTTTTATAGTCCTAAATGTTCATTTAATTTAGTGAAAAGTTATTGTTTTCCATCTATTGAAAATTTTTTACGGTTTATAATATTTTTTTATTGACGTGTTTACCTTTAGCCATTACGAGAAATAACAGTTTTAGTCCTTGAAAAGTCCTTGAAAAGTCCTTAAATTTATGTTTCATATGTCTGTAAGAACCCTGTAATACATTTTCTCAGACCTCCGGAATCTCCCCACCATCCCCCCTCCCTCCGCTTACCCCACTTGGAGAAAAATCTTGCAGGCGCCCTTGGAAGGTGGGGTAGAATGTAACAAGATTCATTTGGATTTTTTTTTTACAATTTTTTTGTTAAACAAATCACAAGTAATTTTTTCAATTGCATATCGTACCAATAATGCGTCATTAGGCTACTTGTTTTTAAACTGATATAATATATTTTACCATTACCAGCTTGGCCTTTAAAATTTATAAGGATAGAAAACTGAAATTTATCAAACTGTTACATTGTACCCACACCCTGGGGAACAATGTAACAGACACTGAGGTGAATTGTAACATGTGAATTTTTATATTTTTAAATGAGTCATGAACTATTATAAATTTAAAAAATCTAGTTCTTGGCTATAGTATGAGTTAAATGTCTTATTTTAAATAGTTGAAATAACTTTAAAATAATTACTTGATTCTAAAATTATATTTCAAATATGTGAAATAATTTTAACTTTAGTTTTAAAAATTAGGGCTACAGTAAAACCCCAATAGACCTATCCCTGGCGGTTCAAAATTCCTGAAAATCCTAACACACTTTTCAGAAAAAGGAAAAATGATTAAGTCAAATGAAATATGGTATTTTATTGGTTAACAAACTCAAAGTTAAAAGAGAATTGTAAGAAACAGTAATATATAATAATAACTGCTTAATATTTACATGTTGTTATCAACACAATTTGTACTCTTGTAACTAAAAATAATTACAGTACATGTTACATATTACACATCAGTTAAATAAATGAAAATTTGACTAAACTCATTCAACTGTAATTTAAAATTCGTGAAAATACTGTATCCTTGTAATCTCAATCTTAATTTTCGCTAATCCAAACGCGCTTCGGTCCCAATTGAATTATTTTAACAAGGTTCTAGTGATTCTGAGTTTATTATAAACCATCTAAAATGCATGCTTGAAGATAATATTCATTTGTTGCTTTAACCGGGCCAGTGGTGTAATGGTCAGTGCACCTGGCTACGAGCCTTAGTGTCTCGGGTTCGATTCCCGGCTGGTACCTTGGGTATTTTTCTTGAATGGGGAATTACCCCAACAGTCACCAGTGTTTGGTTAATTAGGCTTAAGTTAGGTTTAAGTGTTTCCACTTGGTTCCACACCCTCATTGCCCACTCACTATCACCATCCCTTAATTTCATCGGGACATGGAAAGAGCCTTCACGGAAAGGATGTATGATTAGTACATTTAGGCGGTCCCTGGGCAACGGGACATTAGTACTTGCTAATCTTTCCATTACTTTTCTACGAATGATGTAGTCCAGATATGCAATATTATATTATTTTTTGCTTTAAAATGAAAGATCAACTGTGAATATCAGCATCTCAGCTTTTATTTTGGTTCCACCTGATGTGACAGGAAGCCTTGTTTTTTATTTCTCAATCACATAGGCCCACATAATTTGTTCGCACAAACTTGAAAGTTTGGAATAGAATTTTTAGATTCAGCACATCATACTCATGATCATTTTCCATGTTACTTTTCCAAGTAAGAAATATATTTTTTCTTGTGAATAGTTCCTTCCACAAGAATGTAATTACCTACAGCAATATCCTCAATAAATGATTGTAATTCTTCACATTCTAATTCACTATCTTCATTATAAGTTGGCTCACAGCCAGGCAACTAAACTTCATCATTGTATTAAGAATTTACAAAAATAAGATTTTTCTTCGATCTATTTATTTTTATTTGGTTGAGCACTTTTTTGATTTACATCAAACTCAACCATCAAAGTATTTTTAATATGTGTGTGTAAATAATAGCTAAATATAAAATAAAAAATTAGGATTATAAATCTTTAACAAATATTAAGTTGCTATAGCAAATACACAAATTAAAGAGCCTGTTCAAAACTGGCAAATAAATGATTGGACTTCTGAGCATAAAAATTCAAATAAATCCACAAATTGATAAACTAAAGTGAAGATAAGGTGCACCGTAACATGTTACATTGATCATCATCATTGAAAGTGTTCACTGCTCCCTGATAAGCAGTATTAAGTTTAAAATGTTGAGAGGGAGACAACCATCTGTAGAAAATAATACCCCAAGTTTCAAATAAAGTTATAAGTAACCATTTTCTAGATTTAACACATAATTTTCCTCTTGACAAGGAAATAAAAACAAGAGAAAAAATAAAAACACAAAATATTTATTTTAACTTTTGAATGGGAAACAAAACTAATTTAATTTTGTTGCAATATTATATTGAATGCTTCCAAAATATTTCACATCAAGAATATTAACTGTGCTTAGGTGAGTCATCAATGTGATTTTTTTATCAAACTGTGTCACCAACTGGTTTTAAGGTTGTTTATAGGAAAAGCTTTATATTACAGCTATAAAAGCTACTTTCACGTAGTGGTGCACCCAGGGAAAGACAAATGGGGCAGTTGTCCCACCCTTCCCCCCGACCCAAATAATTTTAGTAACAATTTAAAATACATAAAGTTAAACCAGGGATCCAAAACGGTGCGTCGCGACACCCTGGGGGGTCACAGCTTTAAGGAAAAATTAAAACTTATAATGTATAGTAAAATGCAGCATGCAAATTTTCAGTAGTATACTCGTACATATTTTAAAGAATGGAATAATTCATACAAGAGAAAACATCATCTTTTCTTGTGAATGCCCTCCCTTCATATGAGTTCCGGATTTTATTGCTCCTTGAAAACTTGGTGTGACGTGCGCAACTCTCTCCTCTACAGCTTGAAAAGGGACTGAGCCAAGGTCAAGCTTTTTTTTAAATATTGGGTACAGGGGCATCACACGAAAAATCTGACATATGAAGTGTGGCACGGTCTCAAATACTTTGGGAACCCCTGAGTTAAACTATAAAATCGAGCACTAAAGATGTTATGAATAAATTTAATCTACATTTTTTAGTCTAATAGGCAACTAATTTCAACAATTTATCAAGTGAAGGCCATTCCAAATAGCTTATAGAGGCATATAATTTTCAAAAATTTGCCTAACAAGACTACTTCAATTAGCTTTGAGCGGCATCTAATTTTAAAAGATTTGATAAGTGAAGACCACTCCAAGTAGCTTCTATAGGCATCTAAATTTCAAATATTTTCTATGGAATAACTCCTCCAAATAGCTTCTAGGTGCATCCAATTTTTTTTTCTTTTTACTTAAGAGGGTCCTTGGACTCCCCTTTGGGCTGGACGACAAACCTCTTTAAAAAAAAATGTTGCCAACCACCCCCTTAAACTCCCAACCCTCTCCCCCCTCCTTCGAAATTTAATTTTGGCCACAACCTTGATTGTTTACATATTTATATGTAAAGTAATGTAATCTAATGCTGACACTTTTGATATAAAATAACATTCATGACATAGTAAAATGTTGTCAACGATGACCACAATAAAATGTTAGTATTTTCTAAAAGTTTCTTTCTACCAGAATCCTACTGTACTTGCATTATTGATATATGAATTGTGTGTCATTGCTTCAGTCTCGGGCAGGCTTGTCGCTGTTGGCCTACTGCTACTTCTACACGCAAGACTTTGTGAATGCAGCCAACTGCTACGAGCAGCTGACTCTCTTGCTACCCGAGGAGTCTGAGTACAAGCTTTACTATGCTCAGTCCCTCTACCAGGCATGCTTGTATGAGGAAGCCATGAGGGTTACCTCTCAAATAGATGACATGACTTTTCAAGGAAAGGTACTGTAGGCGTACCTGTGTCTTCAACAACAATACATTCATTCACTGGATTTTTATCATAGTATTTAAAATACATAGTACAATTTCAAATACAGTACACATTAGAGGTACAGATGCTACATTTCTATATTAGGTACTTCACATAAAAGTGAGTAGAACGCAAAGTTTGTTTCTAGTGTGTTTTCCAACCATCTGGAGCAATGCTTGCACTCAGAGCTTCGGCTAGTTAGTGTCACTTGTCCACTCCATCTTTGAGTAAACACATGTACTAGAGAATTCATGAAAGTGCTATAGCTCCCCATTGCTTTCTGCACTGAAATTCTATGAATGAGTGAGAAAGAGCCTACAACTTTGCTGGAAAGATATATAATATCTTTCAAGAATATTTTATGTGCCACAACTGACATGGGACTGACAGCTTTACTTCTCCTCCAAAGAAAGTTGTGCTTCAGATTTTCATTGCTCAGTAAAAATATGTTGGCCTTGGTCAGGTTTGAATACACAAACATCGAGTCCTGAAGCGAGCACTTTACTTGAAAACCACTGAGGCCATTTACTCAACATTGAAATTAATTTAGGGGATGTCCATATGTGGATTTAGTCACCAGCATGAAAAGCATTTTTTTTTTCTTATTTGGGGAATCTACTTTTAGCATTCTGAGCTAGCTCAGTATATCAACATACAACTTAAGAAATATCTTAATTATATAACAGAGACAACATCCAGTCTCTTAGTAATAAATTCATCACAATAAAAGGGAAAGCCCCAATAACACCAATTACACATTTTTCTGCCATGCCAGAAATTAAACCCGAGATCCTAAACTCACTAGGCGCTCCTAACTGAGGTAAAGTGTTGGACTGCAAATTATTGTTATGTGAGTTGCCATATTACATGAGCACTTTCTAGCAGCAGTGACCTGTTCTGTTGTCCTGGTCGTGGCTACTAGTTTGCAAGTATGGCTGTGCTCCAACTTGTCTCGAGGGGGTTCAATAAAATTAGTGTAGTGACACAATATTTAATTCTAGTTAGCATTTTATGATCTGTTTATTTTTCACTTCTCAAGTGCTATTCTTTTGGACTTAATATCAAATGCATGTTTTTTTCAAACTGTCTTGAGCCATGTTTGATAAGCCTAAAAAAGGAATCTATCAATAATTGAGACTTAATGCTAGTGTATAAATGTTATATTGTGTTTGTTTGTGGTCAGGTAACAAAACTGCAGGCAGCCATCAAGTATGGAGAGGAAGACTTGACAGGGGCTAAAAGCCTGGTTGATAGCAGTCCAGAAGATGACCCGGACACAGATATCAATCATGGCTGTCTCCTTTACAAGGTTGTACGGCATTAACATATCTTACATTAAACTATATTAATTGTATCATTATTGCAAGATTGTGCCATTTTCATCATTCCTTCAGTTAATTTTATGTCAAAAATAAAATTATTAAAGTTGGTATAGGCTTGGCAAGAAGCGATTACATCCATTTTGTATATTAAGGGTAGGACCTATTTAATAAAATCTAATCATACTTTTTTTTAATCAACAACATTGATAACATGTGTTATTAGTGTTATTTTAAAGGTAGGCCTACATATGAATATGTGAACGTAATTATTCCTAGTGGTCAAATAATGCACTTCTTATGAAAATTGGACTAGAGAATAGATTGCATGTATCTGCTTCGGTGGTTGCATGGTCTAAAACGTTATTCTTGTGTTAAAACTAGACTGCTTATGACGGGGCAGTCAAGGTTCAAGTCTTGGTCGTGTGTACTGAGGGAGGGAGGGTTCCAAAATGGTTTTCCACTCTTCCTTCACACAAATACGCGCCTACATTTCCTCTAAATATAACCTGCCTAGTCCCTAAAATCATTAACATAATTAGTACATAAACATATAACCCAAGCAGGTTGTAGGACGCGGTGCTAAAAACAAAAAACACCTTCAAGTGAAGAAAGAATCTAATTTAATTTAACTTAATAAGTAATTGATTGTTTTTATTTTTTAGGAGAGTCGTTTTGAAGATGCATTACAGAAGTTTACTACATCCTTGCAGATTCTTGGCTACAACCCTCACCTCTCCTACAATGTAGCCCTGTGCTATTACAGACTCAAGGAGTACGCCCCAGCACTCAAACACATCTGTAAGAATCTTGTAGGGAGACACATTGTTGTTATCTTTCCACCCATTCACAGTTTGTTGATATGACAGGATTCTGGCAAATAACATAGCTTCAATATACAAATTTTCAGAAGTAAACTATTATTGTTTTATTTATAGCTTCCAATTATAAATTTTCTGAATTTTTTGTTGTTATTGGTCTAGTTCTAATTCTAAAAATATATTTTATATTTCTCTTTAACAACTAACACTCATGCATAAATTATTAATCATCTATTAATAATACCTATGATGTAAGAATAACTAACCTATCATTGTTTAACTAAAGTATTCTTCTGATGAGTAACCATTTAGTGATTATAATACAAATAACCTTAATTGTAATTGTTTAAGCGGATATAATTGAGCGCGGTATTCGAGATCACCCAGAGCTAAGTGTTGGTATGACTACAGAAGGTATCGAAGTTCGGAGTGTTGGCAACACACTCACTCTTCATGAGACGGCACTCATCGAGGCATTTAATCTCAGAGCGGCCATAGAATACCAGCTAAAGAATTGTAAGCTGTTATTCAACTAATCTAGTTAAAGGAACTTGTGATGATCCTATAATTTCAATAGTAATGTATACATTTTAATTGCTCCTAAATAATGTTCTCTATGTGAAGTTAAAGATGGTCATTAATATTCATTGAGGTAAAATATGATAACCTGAACACAGTAATCGAACATTGGAGCTATGAATTTTGGCTCCAATGCTCTACCACTAAGCCAGCCTGGTTCATCTTGTATCTAGGGCCACTCCCCACTTGTTAAGTAACTGAGAGTTTTATTATTTTGTGCAGGTGATCACATTTCACTGAATTGAAGATCATTAGCGTTACCAGTTATATACATTTTAATTAGTGATTACTAAGCTTATTATTAGTCAACTATTGCAATGTATCTGACTTGAGTTGAGCCTCTAAATTTGTTTGTCAACCATCAACTCTCCTAGTGATTGCTGCTTCAGATGAATCATCGAGAGAGGCTCTGACGGATATGCCGCCACGTTCAGAAGAGGAGTTGGACGCAGTCACCCTTCACAACCAGGCGCTCATGAACATGGAAACAAGACCAACAGAGGGCTTTGAGAAACTCCAGTTCCTTCTTCAGCAGAATCCGTTTCCACCTGAGACATTTGGCAACCTACTCCTGCTCTACTGCAAGTACGAGTATTTTGACCTGGCCGCAGATGTCTTGGCTGAAAATGCCCACCTCACCTATAAGTATCTCACTCCTGTGAGTAACCTAACAATAACAAATCTCCGGCAATTACTAGCATCACCAGCTATGTATAGATGTGTCCCAATCAGGTATGGATCGGCTTGGTTATTGGGTAACTTTAAAGTTGGATTTTGGTCCATCACTTTTTAGTCATATAAGTGCAAAGTTATTAATAAACACATTTATACAATAAATTAATATAATTGACAAAATAGTTGTTTCTAACCTTTAATATTTAAGGGAACAAATACAATATATCTTTTACAATGGAAAGAGGAACACATTTCATGCTTTACATTGCTCTGGTTGACCAAAGAGGTAATGACTACTACCTCCTGAAGAAAATATGAAGGCAGTAACTACGAATTTTCTACAGAACCTCTTACCTCTTGTACAGTGGCAGCAATCTAAAATGAGAACTGTGTGCCTCTTTTCGTTATAAAATCCATATTGTGGTGGAAAATATTTCACTTATATCCTACCAATGCTCTGCTTTATTTATGAAATTTGGTGGTTGAGGAAGGATCAAACCCTGAGAGGTTTCAGAATGAAGTGGGACTGACAAGACAAACCCAAAGCAGGAATCACAATATTATTGAGAAAACCAAGTTTATTATTTTTTCAAACAAGAGGAATAATTTGTGATTGAGAAGAGAAATAATAGAGCTGTAACAGATTAAATTTTAGAACTGACCCCTGACAAGCCCTGATACATGAACAGCAATGATCGACCTCGATTGTGATCACGACCGTTGAACTTAAGATGCTGACCGACCACCTATAAAACACTGCTTTGAATCTAGACTGAGACATATATTTGGTGCAAAATCGACTGGGTACAAGGAATTCAAAGTTCACTTTTTAAAGTACAATATTAGAGGCAAATAACTACAGTTGAACTAAATTGAAGTGAAAATAGCGGCTATCATGTTAATAAAAATGAGGGTCTGCGAGCTTGGGTTTTTCATTTTAATCGAGCATTTCAAAAAGCTCTCAAGTTTCAGTCGAGTTTGAGTATTTTCATAATTTTAAAATGTTGAAAAGTAGCTATTTGTTTATTTTAAAAGTAAAATAGTATATTTCAAAAAACATTGATCAAAACAGACATAAAGTTTAACCACATCTTTAAAATGTGAGATATAAAGAACTATACGACAACAACAAATGTTCTTAAAATAAGAATGACACTCATTTTGAAAAAAATGTTTAAAAAATGGAAATATTGGTTTTTAAATTAGAAATAAAATAACACTTTGAAAACAAGAGTAACACTCAAATAAAAATAAAGTATGAAAAATAATTAAAATGGTTACAACACTCATGTATTTCAAGACATTAAAATTAAACTTACAATTACAATTTTTTTAAATAAAATTGACATTTTTATGAACTAATATTTTCCCAAAATAATCCTCTATAACTTTACTTACCCTATGAAAAAACTCAAGAATCACCAGCCATTAGAGATTTGAAGTGTTTCATATTTTGTTTATTGGTCCTTTATGTAATATATAATCATGCATGATTAGTTCTTATGTTCCAATTCCATTCCTATATGCACAGTTGTGCATGCACCTTGTATGAGCTCTCAATGGAAATTATCTTATTATGAAATTTATTTCATTTCACTATTTAATCCTTATAAAAGTTGATGTTCATACTTTAAAATGAAATATAAGATGGTCACGATTATATTTCTTGTAGACAATATGAAATAGTAAATGCTTTTATTAAGTTTGGTTAAATATTTATTGCGCTGTTGATCAATATTGATTGTAGACAGGTGAACCAACATAATTACATAACTCAATACTAAATAATAACTAATGCTGGTTTTGTAGCTGGAACATATTATATAAGTTTTAAATGTCTTAAGTTTAAAAACAATCAATATGTATCCTCAATGTTACATTTTTAATTTAACTTAAGTTATAATTTTAGAAAGAGATCATTTAAAAATAATAAAAATAGTGATTATTCAATTATCTAGTGATCTATTTAGCTATTTTTATTTCCATTGCCTTGTCATGGCAATGGAGCTTCAATTGAGGATGATTCAAAATGGACACTGTTGATTAAGTTTACCAGTCGAAATTGGTTTAACATTGGTTATACATTATCACTGTAAAATTTGATAATAATTATACCAATCTCTTAAGTTACCAAATGATTTAGAAGTGAAACTACCGATATCATATAGATTAAATAGCCTATAACTACCATTGTGTTTTAAAAATTGATTTGTACATCCATTAAGAAGAATCTCGAAAATGACGAGCCCACAACACTTTCATTCTCTATCCTGAGCCTTTTTTATGAGCTCGGCTCAAAATTTGAGTACTAGCATAGCCCTAATAAAAACAGTTGATCGCTAGTGTAGTCAAAGGTAGAATAAGAGGTAAATCATCCATTTTTTTTCATATTGTCCCTTCCACATTGTCACTGTCAAGTACGAAAAGGGGAGTCTTGATACACAAATATTATTCTACCATAAATTATATTAAATTAATTAGTCCCTGTTCTACTTAAAAGAGTTTTCCACAAAAAATATTCATCATTTCTTTTTTTTTAATCATATGCTTCTGATTACTATCATATATCTTCCCCTTTCATTAATCTTCTTTAATTATAGGGGTGAAGTGAGAGCTAAGATATGATTAGCGCCATTTGGAGTTTGGTGTTTATATTTATCTATGGGAACCCCCTTTAAACAGCCAACAGTCATAAATGTTTTTTGTTATTTCCTAAACTACTCATGCTTTTTGGCACTTGGGGTCCCTTGCCTTCTTGTTCTTTTGGGGCACTAAGTCAAGTCAAGTCATGTCATGTCATGTCACTCGCAACAAAAGCAAGTTCCAGTTCCTCGGCAAGTTCATGGCTAAGGCTGTGATGGATTTGTGTAAAGTCAGTTCACTCGTACAGTGCCAAACATGCCGGCTCTATTTTATAACATTGGTGTTAGACACAATTTAATTTATTACTGTAAATGAAATGTTGAATGAAATATTAGGGATAGAACCATAAATTCTCGCATCTTTAAGGTTATTCAAAATTTGAGTATTCGAGATAATTTCAGGTTTGAGCATCAAATCCTAAAAAAAACTTTTATTCTCAATTGAAATTTGTCTTAAAGTTCTAATAGGCCTACTGCTTTTTGGTGGCTCAGAACCAAATTTAATTATAGGTTGAACCAAACATTCAGGCCCCAGACCAGTAATTTAACACTCAACTGAATGTATGAATGGAATATAAGAAATAATGTTAATATTTAGTTTTTTATTTTTATTTTCTCTGCTCTTATATTTATATTTCATTTTATGTTCATAATTTTTTTTCCAAAATTTGAATTCGAATTCTAGACTTTGGGATGCAAACGTAGAGTGGAGATTCAAATTCGAAATTTGGATTTGTAAAATACTGAATTCGATCCAATGCTAAAATATATTATAGTAAATACATTGAATTGTAAGTAATAGTTTTTTGATTATTTCCATCACAATAAACTTTATAATGTTTGAAAAATTATGGTTCAAATCTGTTGACTAAGGTTGATACAGATTTCCTTTTCTATATGTCTTGTGTCAACCAAGAAAATAAAGACAGCATAGTATGGATATTTCATATTTAATCTTCTCCATTTCCAAATATTTATTATTTCGATAGAAAATATTCACAGATCATAAACACATTACAAATAGTACAAATCACAGATCAAAAACATACTCTAGAATGCAGATGTTTGGCTCGAGTTGCTATGTCAAGTTACGTGAATCGTGATCATATATCTGTTTTATTAAGTTAAGTGAACCTTAAGTGAACGCTACTTTAAATTAAAGTTAAGTTGATCATGATCCTGGAATCACCAATGAAAATATTTAAAGCTAAAATAAACATTTATGTTTATTTATTTTAATTCTGAGCTGCTATTTGTATCACAATTTAATACTCACATGACAAAAATATAAAATATTTAAATCACATGTCTTAACTTAATTTATCAGTTTAGAACAACATATATAAATAACATTTGCAATATACATTTTGTAAATTATATCTACGACCTAAAGTTATATATTACTTTAATACATATATACTCCCCACCCAAAATAACTATTTTTTAACTATCCAAACTTTGATTTGACTTTAAATGATTTGATCCAACTTAATTTCATATTGATAATAATTTGTACACACCAAGCATTTTGTCTATCAATTTCTACTCCAGTGTTACTCCAACGTGGTAGCTCCTCATAGTTTTAAACATGATTTAAAACATTTTTTTACATCTATTACTATTTCCCGCTTGTGACTTGGGTCAGTTTTTTATTCAAGCTATATGTTTTACACTACTAGCTTGCTATGCCTGTCATAGTTTCATATGCCTTATAATTTAACTTAAGACTAGGACAGGCACAAAATCCAGTCACCAACCGTTAATTCATCACTGTGAAAGGGTAAACCCACATTTCACCAATGATAAATTTTTCTGCCATTCCAAGAATCAAACCCAGGACTCTTAGCTCAGTAGACAGACACGCTATCGACTGAACTAAGGTGTCAGATTGATTTAACTTAATGCTTATCTCTAGTTTAAGTATGTTTGTGTAATTCCAGTACTTGTACAACTTCTTGGATGCACTGATAACACAGCAGACATCCCCAGAAGAAGCTTATCGCAAGTTTGATGAGATTGCCTCCAAGCACACAGAGACACTTCGCAAGCTGACCAAACAGGTCCAAGAGGCTAAGCAGAACCATGATGACGAGTCGGTAAAACGTCACATTGTGGAGTACGAAGATGTGCTAGAGAGGTAAACGGCCGAAATATGATAAATATAAGAGGTTAACTTTGATTTATTACTGGGAATATTATTTTCAATTCTGATTTGTTACTAAGTAAAAACATTTTTTCTTATAGTGTGAATTCACATTGATTTTAGTAATAAATTAATTGTCTGAATTCCAGTTCCAATATTTGTCCCATAATCATGTTGAGTTCATCCATTCATAAAGATGAATAGCCATCAAAACCTCTCCAAGCAAAAATTCAGATTCAAAATTTGAAGAATTAAAAAAAAAAGTAAGATCTTAAATTTGCATTTTTTTAAATCCTCATAAATCCATAAGTATTCACTAGATTCGAGAATTATTTATCTAAACAAAAGAGCAATTTTAAACAATGTTGCACCTTATTTTTAATTTGAGTCATGCATGGGAAAAAATTGTCATGACCTGTAGCTAGGCTCCCTAATCACTCAGCCATGGATAGAGGTATCATAGGTTTGCAGAAATATATTAGAGGTATTCTGTTCCCAGGTACATCCCGGTGTTGATGGCACAGGCCAAGGTCTACTGGGACATGGAGAACTACGCCCAGGTAGAGAAGATCTTCCGCAAGTCGGTAGAGTTCAGCAACGAGAATGACACCTGGAAGTTGAATGTGGCTCACGTGCTCTTCATGCAAGAAAATAAGTTCAAGGAGGCCACCGGTTTCTATGAGCCCATCGTCAAGAAGCACTATGACAACGTAAGTCTTAGATGGACTCAGTACTATGGCGTACTTTGTTAGGCAGGAAATGAACTGACTTCCATCAAATTTTTAAATCTAAAGTAAATTTTAAAAATACAACAGCAAAAGTCTAATGTCCCTTCAAAGATTGTTTTTAACTTGGGATGAGTTGAATCTACTATTTTACTAACCCAATTCTTCATTTTACTTACATTTCTCAAATATATATCAACTTTGAATTGGAATATTAGAAAACATTTTAAACATAAGATCATCAATAGGTCTTCCTAGTCTCTCTTATCAACATGGACATTAAATGTAAGAGAGAAAAAAAGTGGAGGCCACAGGAATGTAGTTTTTAGTGGGACAGTTCCATATTTGAGAGTCTCATCCCATTTTTACGGGTCCAAAAAAAACGTGAATATGTTTCGTGTTTTACCATACGTTCTGTTAATGTCCTCTATTTTAGAAATTAAATGTTGTTAATAATTGAAACTTCGGTATTTTACAATATTTCTCTTTCTGAGTTTATTAAAACATAACATTGATATGATATTCTTGGTTATAATTTTACATGGACAGCCCTAAGTTTGGATTTAGCTATTGGGCTTTGGGAGAAGCCCCAAATTCTTATCTAATCACTGCTTATTGCGTTTCACATAATGGTCAATCAATCTGCCTCACGATCTCTATTAACTAACAAGCGGTAATAGTAATAAATTAATAATAATATAATAATAATTAATGGAGTAGTCAACCTTTGACCAGATAAAGTCCTGTATTTGTGTTATGAAAATATGGTCATCTTAGGTACATGGACTGTACATAAGATAGTAGAAAAAGAAAGGCTGAGATGGTATTTACATCTAATGAGAATATAAAAGAAGAGGATGCTAAAGAAAATTATGAAGGTGAAGTATGTAGGAAAAAGACTGAAATGGAGTCCAAGAAAGAAATGGGAGGAGCAGATAACATAAAGTGTGCAAGTGAGAGGAGAAGAATGGTAGAAGGATAGAGTAAGATGGAGGCATTTTACTAAACTGACCCTGCAACAAACTGGAGGTATTTTACTAAACTGACCCCGCAACAAATTGGAAACAGTTGATGATGATAACAATTAGGTTATCAATCTTGCAATTGGTTTGATGCAGCTCTCCACTTTTTCTTATCCTCAGCAAATTTTGTTATCTCTTTGTACATTCTTCTGCCAACATAATTCATCTACTTCAGTCTTGGTATCCCTCTTGAATTTCTCCCTTCCCCATCTTTTTTAATTGACTTACTTACATCCATTACTATTTCCAGTCTCTGACCTGGGTCAATTTTTTATTCATGCCATATATTTTCCACTATCGGCTGGCTAGGTCCGTTGTGGCTTCATATGCCTTATAATTGAACTTAAGACTCGGACAGATATAACATCCAGGCCCCGGCTGTTAATTCATCACTGTGAAAGGATAAACTCACATTTTACCAATGATAAATATTTCAGCCATGCCGAGAATCGAACACGGGACCATTAGCTCAGTAGACAAACATGCTACTGACTGAGCTAGGATGCCAGACTCCTTTTATAATTATCTTTGTCATTCTATCATGTCCCAGTATATGGCTTAGTGCTTCTTTGCTGTATACCTTTCCAAAATTTCCTTGGCTTTTCTTAACATTTCTGTATTTGATATCATCTCCATCCACAATATGCTCAACATTTTTTGGGGGCATCATGTTTTAAATTCTTTAATATTTTTCTTTCAGTTGCGCCGATGTTCCATATTTCATATCCGTAAAACACAACGCTCCATACACATGCCTTTAGGAACCTTTTCCTGATTTCAAAATTTAAGCTAGTCTAAGCTAGTAATATCTTTCTTCATCTTTGCTATTCTACTTATAATACATTTTTTGCTTCAGCTATCTTTAGTTATTTTACTTTCAAGGCAGCAGAACATCAATACTTTTGTTTTCATTTTGTAGATCTTCATATTATATCTAATTTTCGGTATTTCATCTATTCTTTTAAGTAGTTCTTGAAGCTACTTTTCATTTTCAGCACAAAAAGCAATGTCATCAGCAAAATGAAGTGTATGAATAAGTTATCCTCCTATTCTAATTCCAGACATGAGTTCGCCTCTAACCTCTGTAAACACTTCTTTATATAAGTACTAAAGATCATCGGAGATAGGTTGCTACATCAATTCTTAAGTTGCTAAAAAAAATAAAAATAATAACTAATTTTTCACATTTAATACAGTTGGTTAAGTAGTAAATTAATGATTTAAAGTCAGTTTTGTTAAGTTTTTCTTAACTATATTGAGCTAAACCACTAATAAGTCATGTAAGAGCTCTAAAAATTTCCAAATCAAAATTAATATATTTATGTATTTTAATTTTGTTTTAATATTGAATGTAATATTTTCTCGAAACTAATATGTTCTAAAACCCTCAAATCTTGAATATAATTGAGGATTCTAGGAATTCGAAAATTTGTAAGTCCCATCCCAATTTTTAACTTTCACAACCTTCATTCAACCAAAACTTGCCAAATACATAATCCAGCAACATCACCAACTCCATCTATACCATCATAGGCAGTCACACATTTGAGTCCAGTTCCTAATTTACCAATTAGAATGCCAACAATGTATTGCACAATATGTTGGCTTCACCACTGAAACTCTCCGTAAACGAATGAATGGACACCGCCATGACACCAAAATTAAGAATCCAGAAAAACCAGTTTCAGCACACACCTCCAATCATAACCTCAACTTTGAGGACTGTTACACTGTCAAGGTGTTAAAATCATTCCACAAGACACAATGTAATCTCTCTCAGTTAAGAAGATGGGAACTGGCACATCAATGAATCACAAAGTTTAGAAAACCACCCAACCTAAATATTCGCTAATTTCAACCCAGAAACTACACCAGCACCATCCACCATCCATAGAGTAATAGAGAATCATTCAGAGAATTTCAACTCCACTAGAGAAGTTTTCATCCTTACCAATCAAGCTCACTGCATCACTGAAGACAACATCTTGTTTAGTCTTACTACTACTACTTACTGAGAAAGATGTTATATTAGCATCAACATATTGAAGTGTGTAAATATGTGTTAGTGTTTCAACTTTTACCTGTGCTCTACCATTTTCCTAATATTCTATCATTTTATTTATTTATTACAAATTGTTTTTGCTCAATGCACTTTATTTCATACATGTTCCTTTCACTCTTTTGAAGTAAACATGATCAAACATTTAAAAAAGTATTATTATAAAAAATTGCTTTATTTATCAGGTCCTAACAGAGCAATTACTTTATCAAACTTGAGGAAAGAAAAACATGTTAGAAATTTTTAAATTATGGATCAAAATTGATGAACATTGACACTTAGTTTGATTATTGATTAGGACCAAAAGGGGTACTGCACTTTGGATAAAATGAGTCAATTGGCTCTATCCAATTAGTCTACCTATGTGGCGGCGCCTTAACTCGTGCCCTTGATAGCTGCATTGGAAATCACGTGACCTAGTGTAGATCTTTTTGAATAGTCGCGGATGATACCAATGCAGTCTTATCGAGGTCTTGGTCACTATGAATACAAAGGCTACAGGCCTTGTGCTGTTCTCGCGGTGTCGGTTGCGGTGTTTGACCGGCAATTGTCCGTTTCATCTGCTATAGCACTGACTTACATTTTCCTCCATTTTAAATAAGGTTGTTGCCATTCGAATAGTTTGATGCAGTCTTCGCTATGAAAAGTGCGAGAAGTGTAAAATCATAAAGACTGCATCAAGTCTAAAACTCAAGGGTCCGACTTGTAGCCCAAACTCTCGATTAGAGGAGCCCAAATACAAACAAATGGAAACAACGTTAAAAGATAAATTAAAATATGTAAATAGGAGTGGGCTGTGAGAGTAATATATTTGATGATGCTGGACACGTAATACGTCCCCAGCAATCCAATCCAATATGCAAAAAAGGAAACACGGTCCTCCTTACAACAAAATATAAATATAAGTAGAAAGATTAAGTTAAAAGGGGG
>CABFWB010003098.1:47180-59333 GCA_902151455.1 Timema bartmani
TAGTAGTAGTAATAGTAGTAGTAGTAATAGTAGTAATAGTAATAGTAGTAGTAGTAATAGTAGTAATAGTAATAGTAGTAGTAGTAATAGTAATAATAATAGTAATAATAGTAGTAATAGTAATAGTAATAGTAGTAATAGTAATAGTAATAATAATAATTATTATATTATTCTACAAAGACAGGCAGAGCTAGTTTAGCTGTTGGCATGCATGACTTTACGACAAGAGGTTGAGGTTCAATCCGAAACAACTGCACTGGTAATTGTTTTACTACATTTTCCCCATCATCATCATCATCATCATCATCATCAAAGGTTTCCAGTCTGTGGCCGGGTCAGTTTATTATAATGTCTACATTTTCCTTCCATCTTCCTCTATCCTTCAACCATTCTTCCTCCTTTAATTGCTTCTATTCTTCTCTTCTCACTTGCACATTATGTTATCTACTCCAATATTTTTCTTGGCCACCCTTGCGGTCTTTTTCTATATACCTAGTTTCTAATTATTTTTATCTGGCATCTTGCTCTTTCTCCATCCTCATTACATGCCCATATCATCTCAATCTTACTTTTTCTACTATCTCATGTAGTCCCTGTAAAGAGCTGCTGCAAAGGGGGGAGGGGGAGCGGGGCAATCGCCCCAGGCGCCGTGAGCAAGGGGGCGCCTATATGCTCCCCTCATACCCGGGCTTGGAGGTGACACAGCCCAGCAGAAAAATAACAGCTTTGTCTCTTCTAAACTACAAAAAGAATTCTCAAATATCTTAAAATTTTATGTTGTCAGCCTATCAAAAAATTACTTTATTGATTAGAAGAAGGTTATATCCAGGGACCTTTTTCATTATGTCTTGTCTCCTAGCTCCGCAAATATGCTTAAAAAGACATTTAAAATGAGCTAATTTCACAAATTTAACATTTTTTTCTCTATATTAATAAAACTCAAAATATAATCAAAATAGTATTTCAATCAAGCCTAAAACAAGTTTCATACAGAACCTTTAAGAACATTAAAATTAATATATTATACTTGTTGTTTGTGTAGTTCTTGAACTTTCTCTGTTCGTTGAGATAAGTTCCATTTTCTCGTTGAGGTTAAAGTCAGCGATTACATAATAAAAGTAAAAATCACTTTATTCGGATACTAAGAGTATACAAACAGTACATTTAGACCAAAAACATATATTTCTTTACAAATATATAAGAAACTATTATTAAAATGTATTCACTTTATCATACAGGATTTTTATATTGAAATACAACATACATTAAAATTTAAAATAGATATCTTGAGGTATATTTTTATATTTAAAGGTATCAAATGTGAAAATTTGAAGAAAAAAAAATCTTATAAGAATTTGGTTTCAATACCGGGTAGGGGTTGCCAAAATTGAGACCCGTCTCGGGCATCAAATGCCCTTGCTATACCACACTGGTTTCTCATTCCCTTTCAGACAGAAATATATTTTCCCTTGATATTTTAGTGTGTTCATATTTTGTATATGTCTTCTCTTTTTAATTTTATCTGCTTTTCAAGGGTTTTAATAATGTTAAATATCTCATCAACTTCAATAAATTTTTAAATTCTAGATATCAATAACTTTAATTTTATTGTGAGTTAAACTGCTGAAATTAAAGTCACATGACCATCTAGCAATATCCATACAGGTTTTATAGTATATATGCACTTTCTGATTATCTGGGGGCTTAAAAAAAAAATTGGCTATGATGAGTTTTTCATTTGTTTATCAAGGTAACTTATTACTCTATTTTTTCTCTAGGTTTTATGCAAAGCGATGTTTCCTTTCTCTGATAGAGAATTTGGCCAAACATATGATAGCTACACGAGATTCTGTTTTCCAAGAATGTCTCCAGTTTTTGGAACAGTGCGAAGGTACAGTAGCTAACAGCTCTTATATTTTTATATAAAATTTGACATTGTTCCATACTTTCTGTTGAGAATTTATGTTGTTTTGATTTCATTTGACTGTTACCCACTCGTATCTCATAGTGGTGAGGAAGGGGTGGGGGTGAGGTATTAACATCCATAGGTGCATATATGTTGAACCAATGTGTTTTTTTCAGTCTATGGTAAAGATGTGAAGACAGTAATCGAGCAGCCACTAGAAGAGTCGCATCTTCATCAAGGGAAGAACACTGTCACATATGAGGCTCGCTTATTGAAGTCGCTGCTCTTGCGCTTACAAATGTACTAAGCACAAAAAGAAGTTATTTGTGTGTGTGTTTAAGCAAAATACTGAAGGATGAAATGGTTTTTATGTTTTAAGTGCACAAATTATCAAGACTTAAATTCACTTTAAGGCATGTAGTGCAGCTCCTATAAATTATTGGTTAAATGGGGCTAAGGGAGAGAGAACAGTTTTAACAAGCACTGTTTTCCCTGGAAACATTTGACGTCACATCATTGAACTGAAGCTAACTGGAAAGATGATATTTTTCTAAGTCATTAGAAAATCATTCATTCTATTTATATTTTAAAAGAAGAAAAATACCTATCCCAGCTATGTATACAAGCTAGAAAGTTGAGTATTTGTAGAGATAAAAACTTAAATTTGGAAGCAGACATCAACACAAAAGTTTGAGAAAATACATGCTTTCTCTTCAAAGCTTTAGTTACAACAATTCTCTTTCACCCATATATGTTCTCTACTACATGTCCCAAAGAAAATGGTTGTTTAACACAATAAGAAGGAAGGTGTCTGAAAGTTTCAAAAGTCATTAAACAGAGTGTCCAGTTCTCCTAGAAAACAGGGAAAAGTCAGGGAATTTGATTAAATTTCTGGAATTTTCACATATTCTCTCAAAAAAACCACGCAACTTTAATTTACAATACTCAAACTAACACTTTTCTTCTAGTTTATACACACCGTGAATCCTTCACTGTTGTTGAGCATACTAATATAAATTCTCAAAGTCATCTTGTGATTTTCGATTACATCATAGGAATAATTAACTAAAAAAATAATATTTTTCACAACAGTTTTAAAGCATTCGTTTAGTGGCTCAATACGATAACATTAAAATCCAACTTAGTTTGCACCACCAATAGCCCATTGCTTTAGGGTGACATCTTTTTAACACCTTCAATGAGTGTCACAATTTCAGAATGTTTATGTGTGTACAAATATTATTACATTAGATTACGATATTAATAATACAATGTGTTTAGTCTTTATTTATTTATATTTTATTATTTTAATATAAATTTCATTATTGTTTACTTGATTAAATATTTCTTATATTAATTCATTATTAATTTATATAAGTATCACATTTTTCTGTCTACCGCCCTTTTTCAGTAATTTATTTTTGTAAGGGTGGTACATTTTGCTATCTTGTTCTTTTACGTGCGTTTCCTCTTTAGTCCACAAAGTGTTTTTCTCAAAGGTAGACCTGCGTCACCCCTCGCCTCACCACTCTCGTCACTACCATTCAGTATAACTTATTTTAATAATAATAGCCCATCTTTCTCGGACATAATTATGTGTGTGTGAAGTTAACACCAAATAAAGATGTGTGGATCTTCAAGTTCATCATCACAACCCCAGGTCACTATTATCGGATCTTCAGCAGCAGGTAGGATCAAATATGTCTACTTACGCACACATCAAAATAAATATCTCTCTCTCTGTCAATCAAATTAAAATCACAATGTTTGGTTAGTGACTGGAAAACCTGGAAATGTAAGGGAATTTTAAAATAAAATTTGGCTAGACACTCTCTTAAAACTATTGTCATATATACATGTGTCAGGTCATGGGATCAGTAGCTGCCTCTTTTGATAGATAATAATGGCTTGTCTGGGCAACATCAGTCTGTAGTTCACTTTGCTGAAAGATTAACCAGTACTAATGTAGGTCCAACCGGTACCCAGGGGATGCCTGAATGTACTAACCGTACATTCTTTTCATGGTGGCTCTTTCCATGTCCTAATGAGATGAGGGGATGTTGATAGTGAATATGACCGGGTGAAGCCAATGAAGATCTTAACCTAACTTAAACCTAATTAACCAAACCCTGATGACTATGGGAATTATTCCTCTTTTGAAAAAAATCCCCTAGTACCAGCCAGGAATTGAACCTTGGACCTTTAGGGGGCTCTTACGATTAAACGATGAGGCCAGTTATCAATACCGATATAATAGTAGTAGAGATGTCACAATTCCTGTTTTTCTTGATTCTGTTTCTTAATTCTTAAAGTTGATTTTTTGATTCTTTATTTTGATTAATCAACATTTTCAATTTCTGTCCTTTTACATGCATCCATCCTCACATTGAAAATATGATATATATACCTCAATTTTAGCTTCTGTGGTGCTGACTGACAGTTCACAGCTGACAGCTGACGGCTTTGAAAAGTTACCAGATCAAATTATGCATACCTACGCTGAGCCATATGATCTACAAAAACATGTGTTTAACAGCTGTAACTTCTGACAGTCAAAATTTAGGTATATACCTAAATGTTGACTGTCAGAAGTCAGCAGCCGTGTTTGAGTTTTGCAAGATCACAAGAATCCAAAGATTATTTTGATAAAATTGTACAATATTTGGGTATGAAAGTGAAATGACAAAGAACTAAAATTAGTTATAAGGAAAAACTAGGAGGGATAGCCAGCACACTTACTTTGGTGATACTGGAGTATAAATTGTTTAGATAGAACACTAAAAAACACACAAACACATTTTTAAGGACAAACTTTCACTGTCACAGTCCAAACAATTTCTACTCCAGTATCACCAAGGTAAGTGTGCTGGCTATCTCTCCAAATTTAAACCATGATTTAGGCTAGTGCTCTATTCCATATAACCTTATAGGGAAAAACTTAATTCCTTCTGAATACTGCCATTTTGTTTAATTGACAGAACTTTGATTTTATTGAATTTGAGGGATAATATTCATGGTATCAAAAATTGTGATATTAAGATGTTTATTGATTTTTTTTAATATCAGCTATGCTATTGAGAAGAAAAGTGCCCTTGAAGTGTAAGGAAGTGTTGTACAGGGCGTACTTTGTGCCTGTTGTCACATATGCAGCAGAAATGTGGACAATGAATGTAAGAAAGACTATGAAAGTGGAGGCCATGGGAATGGAGTTTGTGAGGAGCAGTTACGAGGAGAAACAAGATTAGGAATGAAATTATCCGGGGAAGAGTTGGGGTACAAGGAGTACGTTAGATAGTAGAGGAAACAAGACTGAGGTAGTATAGGCATGTAATGAGGATGGAAAAAAATAGGATGCTGAAGAAAATGTTGGAAATGAAGTATGTAGGTTAAAGACCACAGGGGAGGCAAAGAAAGAGATGGTAGGAGAAAAATAACAAAGTTTTCAAGTGATAGGAGAGAATGGAAGAAATTAAAGGAGGGTGAGTGGTGGAAGGATAAAGGAAGATGGAGGCATTTTACTAAACTGAGCCTGCTACAAGCTGGAAACTGTTGGTAATGGTAATGGTGATGGGGATGATGATGAATACCAGTAATAATTAAGGTTATTAAGGAATCCACTTTGACATTTAATAATAACTCACTCTTTGGCTATATTTATATTATAGAATATTTTGCTTTACATTCTAGATACACAACATTTGTATTTTCTCATGTTTGTTACATGGCTGACCGTGTTGGTGCCTAACAAGTATATCTGGCTAAAAGACAACTGTATGAGTGAAAAAGTTATTAAACCAAGACCAGACCTAACACAAGTCCTGTCGTTTCCATGGCCCACCACTAGTTCATGTGACAATATCAGCACACACTCTTGTCCCTAAACCAAGGGATTGAAGAGCTTATACTTGCTTTGACAATAACATCAGAAAAAATAACAGATATATTAAACATTACATTCTAAGTATATTCAGGCCAAACAAGAAATTAACAATGGCATATTGAAGATTATTCAAAATTTACAATGCATACAACCTAAATGGGTAGCAAGACAAGGTGGTCAAAAAAAAAAAAATACAGTGCATAAATAATAGTTTTATTTTTATTTCATTAGAGTTAATATACAAGACATAACACACAATATGTGTATGTGCGTGTGTGCATGCATGCGTGCAACAAATGTAAAATAGAGGACCTATACATATGCCCAAAATAAGTACAATAAATACAAAATGTGGTTTCACAAAATTAATAAAAATAAATCAATTATACACTAATTCATTTTCTTAGTACTTGACCACCTAAAAAGAAAAGTCACTCCAAAACGAATAAACCTTGAACCAGTTAATAGAAGTCATAGGAATAGCTATCATACATCAACAATATTTTAAGATAATTCTAAGTTTTAGTGAAATACTATGCTCATGAATTACTTTTTTTTTCGTAAAAGACGAACAGTTATATCATTTCTTCTTAAGTTAGTTAAATCTAACCAGGATCTATAGAAATTAATTACACTAACACACTACCTATATTTGCAAATCAACGCTACAACATAAGTTGTGAAATCTTTATTAGTTATGATAGTGACGCTTTGGTGTTTATTTCACTCATTTAGATATTGGTAATTTAGCTGTTTAAAAGTGTTGCAAGCTGAGTACATGACACCTCTAGACCATTAGAAACATTTTCATTAAGATATGCTATATTTGGTATTAGCTTTTTAACTATTGATGAACAAAAGAAAAAAAAACTCAGAGCCTTAGTTCCTATATCTCTAGCCAAGGCTGCATAGAGCGCACCACCATTCAATTTCGTCACAGCCGCGACTGGGCTTGTAGCCTTGAGTACAGTATCTCCATCTAGTCTATATTGATAGTCTACACACAGCAATAGTTGAGTTGTACGCTACACGGGTGATTATTAGCGCTAGTAAGGTACAGGAGAGGATGAGGGTGTTAGTTCTGTGACGTCATCTCAGATGACCAACTTGGATCACCAGCTTTGATTAACAGTTCATGACATGTCTGGACATATCTATTTGGGGACAGCCATGGATTGCTGGGGGGGTCGTGACGTCTTGAAGGGTGTGGGTTTGAGAAGGTAGGCAATTAGGATAATGAAGATGTGACGGGGGTCTCAGGACGTTTGAGGGAATGTTACGATAGGGGGTTTAGTTGTTGTGTTGCGACGTCTGTAGGTTAGTATGTATTTGGGTAGGTGAGGTGCACCAGTATTAGTCTGGAGAGAGCATGGAAAAACCTTCACATCCTTGGTTCATGAACGATGATGCCGCTGGAAATAGAATGGAAAACCACCTTTTTAAGCAATGTGGAAGAGGGTGGGTAGAGAGGGTGGAAGGGTTGGAGAGGTAAATACACCTTTATGGGTTCAAGTAGTTGGGTGAGCAACTGATTAGGAGGCAAAAAGAAGCAAAATTTCAGCAAAATGAGTAGGTAAATGGCCATTAGGGAGTCTGAATGTGGTGTGAGGTAAATTAATAAATTAAAAAAGTGGGCGAAAGAAAGGGGCCGGAATACAACCCAGCCAGCAAAAGTATATAAAAAATAGAAAAATAGTAAAAAGGGTTAAAAATGGGGTAAGGGACGCCTGGATGAAATGATTGTGCCCGGGGGCGGTAGAAAAAATGGGGCTTAATTTGCATTATTTTACAAGTAAATGAGAATATGAAACCAGTTCAAACAAGTTCAAAAATAGCTTTAGTAGTGTCAGAAAGGTGATACTACAACAAACACTGGTGTAGCAGGGAGAGAAAGGAAAGATGAGGGGAAATAATTGCATTCAAACAAATAGGTCCTAACAGGCTTAGACATGATCGGTCATAATAGGTTATGATCAGTCTCAGAGCAGTTTATATCTGTTCCAATCCAGGGGTATTTATGTCAATAAATAAAGTTAGTAGTATCAAAAAGATAATACTGCCACAAAATTCTGGTCTGGCTAGGAGAGAAGAGGAGGAAAAAGGAGTAACCCTACAAGGAAATGCGAAGAGAATTACCGCTATGGGGTTTGGGTGTTGAGACGTCAGGACGTTGGAGCTCATTGCCTTTAAGATACTGTATAAGACCGACCATTTTAATTTTGGACCACTATTTGAAATTTGGTGGCCATTTTGATTTTTTTTAATTTTGAAGGCCATTCTTTTAGCGGCAATCTTGAATTTTGGGAGGACAGATTTGGGCAGGTCTGAGAAGGATTAAGAGGAGGAAAGGGCTAAGGGGAGTGGAGGTCGGGGTTGAAGGGGCTTGAGGCGGTGGTGGGGAGGAGTATTGGGTAGTGAATTTGGGGGTGGCGTTGATGCAACCATATTGTTGGTCCAGCTCCATCCTAATATATCTAATGTGGGCAACCCTGGTTGTGTGTTTTGCAATCTTCCTCGCAAAGTTTAGAAAATTGCCAGTAGATAAAAAAAATATAATTGCGACAAATCCATTAAGTCGTTTCGACAAATCCATTAAGTCGTTTCGATATGTGACCTAATGAAAATATTAATAACTATGTTAGAGTAGATATAATCCCCTAAAACCAAAATTTGTTTTGAATGGGTCACATTGGTGGTCACATTTCAATCATTTTATCGAACCAAATGATGCTAAATTTTCCTTAAATCAATCTTCAACATATTATGCTATGAGTCAAAAGAATTGTATTTGAGAGAGAAGTCAATTTAAATTCCCGTGAAATGGTATTTGAGAAAGTTTTCAACCTCTCTCCACGCAAATGACGGTGCAAGTAAACCGTCTCGCATGTTTTTTGCTTTGGGAAGTTAGTTAGAATGCCCCAGGTGATGTGTGATATTCTTTCCGGCAAGTCTAAAACCAACGAGTTTGCAAGTTTTGCCTGGACTTTAGTTGGAATCTCCTTATCTATTTCACAGAATCGTAGACCTTTGGTTTTAATCTCGTCCGAATACATCTTCCCACGCAAATGAAGGTATTTATTTTCTCTAAAGTTGACCTTCATTGAAGGTAAGAACAAGACATATTTTTAAGTCGCGTGAATTGATCCTCAAACTTTCAATTTTCCTCCCCGTGCAAAAATAGGGCACACTTTTCTAAACGTCAATTTAAACTAAAAGTTTTGTTTTTTAGCAGAATGAATCGAAATTACTAGATCTACTTTCATGTGACTTCGCCCTCCCCTGAGGTTATGCAACTCTTGGCATTAATCCCGGCTTGGAGATCCTGGTTTGTATCTATGAGGTGTGATATTTTCTGGTGAGTCAATTTACGAGGACTTAGTACGTTTTAACGTTTGGAAGGAAGATGGTTCGAATTCCAATTGTGGTAGTAATACTCCTACAGTTATCAATAATGATTGTGCTTGGGTGATAAGTACTCAAAGATCTTAAAAACTTCCGAGGCGAGCTTACAAAACATTCGTAGCCACGAACCAAACCTCCACGTGGGGTTTGGCTATTTCATCCCTGCGGAGGATTTTGTCAACCGTACGCTCTGTTTGATGGAACCTCCATATTTAAGACTAGTTACGCAATCTTCTTCTTCACCGCATTTTGCAAAAATAAGTAAATTTACATAATACTACATACCAAAATAGTTATTCGCTGTTAACGATTTTTCGAGGGTAGTATCTGACAAGGATATATATATCGTATAGGTCTCTATTACCCCCCCTCCCCCAGCCCTCCCCCAATGGATATAAAAATAATCGCGTTTTTTAAGGTCTCCAAATTGTAATTTTTTTTAAGTCAACTCTTGAGTCTTCCCATCTTTCCTAGGTTATAAGTCGCCCTAAATAAACACTTTGCGCCAAACTGTCTTATCTTAAGTCTCAAGGACAAGGAGAAATGTGTTTGAATAGATATGATAATCCTGATTCTTCCTGTCTGAGTCTCTCCCACCTAAGTCAATAAGTCCCCATTTAAGGTCCTCAAGGACAATGGGTGAGTCCCATCTTATGTCACAAGGACAGGGAAATAAGTTGTCCCGTCTATGCATTTATCCCAATGTCAAGAAAGTCCCATCTTATGTCCCCAAAGACAAGGAGATACGTTTTGTTAAATATCGGCTTAAACACTTTTTCCTGGATGTTTTCAAACTTTCTCCCAAAACAAAATGTATTACAAGCCTTTTAGATCAATATTCATAATTTAAATTGGTGAAGGATGGATAAATTTACAATAATAATTTCGGTCGTGGCGGATTTTCAAGGTCTCTATATTTCAGGAGGGAAATTTATACTAAAAAAACCTTGTATTATTTTTAGGACAAAAAATTGAGTTTTAATTGTAACGGCAAATTCGACTTCAATACATTTTAACTTCTACTGAATCATTTACTATCTCCTCACAAAACCATCTACACCACCATACACTGGTGCAGCCAAGGGGAGAGGGGAGTGTTCAGGGTTGACCCCCACCCTCCACCTCGATACCCACCTACCATCCATAAAGCTGTTGAAATAATTCATAAGGAACTCCACAGATGAAGACAGGCTTAATGGGCTTCATACACATACATCCAGAGGTGTCAGTTACGGACCCATGTGGAAAAATGCCAGATCTGGCCCAGAAATGGAATTGGCCAGATCTGGGAATGCCAGATTTTCTCCAGATCTGGGTATATCTGGCCCAGATATGGACCATCTCTGGCCAGATATTTCTCCACATGGGGAGGATGAAGTTCTTAATGAACTTTCTATGAAGACAAGGAAAATTAATATAAGACTAAAGTGAATTAGCTCAAAAGTGATTTTATGAGTTAAGAGTTAGTGCAAGTTGCTTATTTGAATTTTCAGATTTTAGCTCACAAAATAATTTTATAAATCAAATTTCCAAAACACAATCTATTGAAACTTGCATGTTTGTATATTCTAACAGGATTCGTGGATAAAAATTTGTTCATAAAAACTTTATAGTCATAATAATTAAAAAATTATGACAATTTATATACATTTTAAATTATTTAGGATATTATTGTATTTATTTTGATGCATTTGCATTTTTCAGTACTTAAATTTTCCCGCGGGGAAAACCAATGAACCCCGCTTAGTTGGTCAGAGAAACTAAACCACCCCCACAAACGAATCCTGGCTGCACCAGTGTCACCATAGACTTCATCAAAAAATATTGTTTAACGCTCATCATTAAACGAAGGGTTTTAAACTACAACAGCTTCGGATCCATCATGTCGGGTGGAATAAGTCCAATTACGAAGATCATGAAAAAATACGTCCAAGATAATATTCCCATACACGTCACCTTTTGAGGGAAATAAGAACGTATAATTATTGATATACATGGTCATAATAACTTGGCTTGGATTAGTCTTGTGCTTTTAACAACTGTATCATTGCACATAATATATGGTCTTATTTTCTTCACCGAGGAGGATTCGAACATAAAGTCAACGACTTTGTGAAGGCGATAACTTTAAAATATTTAGCATAAATTACCCAGGGTGACTGCCTCGAGGAACCGAGGCTAAACCTAAGGCTGAGTTTCTCACCCCCTTCAATGACGCTGGTGGTGTTAAATGGGTGGGGTTTCCCGATCTACCCAGTGATGACGGGCTCGCTGGCTATTAGAGAGAGGTCGGTGGACCCAAAATGCTCACCACGTGTGCTTGTACACGTGGCTCCACTCAGAGGGTAAAACCGGGATGGGCTATAGGTAGGGTTACCATACGTCCGGACAGTCCGGATTTGGAACACGTGTCCGGATCTGAGAAATGTCCGGATTTTACTAATATGAACCGAAAACGTGGCAAAATTGGGGAATTTTACTGTCTGTTTGGTCTGTTTGGACGTCTGAAAGAGGAAGATTATCTCTGTCATTTGTAAGAGATCTTCTTTATATTAAAGCAAATTCTGTTATGACATGCTCAGAATTCCACGACCACATCAAAAATGACAAGTCTTTTCTGAGGAAGGTCAGTTCATCTGAAAAGTATGAATCAAGGAAAATTGAAGAATCTGTCCCTGGTCCCAGCACATTGTAATCAAAAGTTGGAGCATGAAAAAAGTACTTGAAAAGTTCAGAATATAATATGAACAGTTATGTTATCTACTGTATGTAAATATTTCATGGAATTTAAATGATAGTGTATTAAAAAGGCTTAATTATAATAAATTTGTAATTTATTAACTCCATAATACTTATTTTGTAATTTAAAAAGCTTATAAATCAAGCTAAGTTTGATAACCTTTTTCACGTATCAGTATAGCTAAAAACGCAGATTTCAGTACCTAATTTTCAAAAAAAATTCCGG
>CABFWB010003098.1:60005-87804 GCA_902151455.1 Timema bartmani
ATAGCTAACCTTTCATTTCCAGAAACGGCTATCCGTTTCCCAGGTTAATTCTGTCTGTGGTTACGAATATACACAAAGCATAAAGCCCCATTTGATAGAGAAAATACAAAATCCTTAAACTCAAATTATTGCTACAAGTTGCGTCAAATAAAATGTATATAATTTATATTGACATGTATTCTAACTTACCCTTAAATATGCAAATATGAAATTATTGTATGGATTGAATATAATGCAGCCATGCCGTACCGGTAAATACACTCTTTCAAACTTCATATCATAATGTTAACAAATTACTAAATAAATGATAAATAAACTGATCTGTTTGTATATATATTGTGCAACCTTGCAATATTTCACCAAAAATTCCAGCTCAGTGTTGCGTTGAGTGTTTCATTGAAGTAATTATCAGAAATCCGTTTGAGTTCTTCTCTAAATTGCACCAGCACAAGGAAGTGTGTAGCCAAGGCCATCATAATCTAAAAACAACAATAATACAGTTCTTCTCTAAATTGCACCAGCACGAGGAAGTGTGTAGCCAAGGCCATCATAATCTAAAAACAACAATAATACAGTTCTCTCAATTGCACCAGCACAAGGAAGTGTGTAGCCAAGGCCATCATAATCTAAAAACAACAATTATACAGTTGTTTAGTTTGCTCCAATCTTTTCACAGATAAATTGTCAATAGTGATTTTTATGTATGTTCGTGTAAATTTTTGATAACCTTAAGACGAATCTTATTCAACAGTTTAAAAAGCAACTAGATCTGTTTTGTTACCTTTGACAGCTATCGTCAATAATTAGATAGTGTCTAGTAATATAACAATACTAGGATCGCGATCAACTTACCCTTCCCTTTACATAGCTCGTGTTTCTAAATGGAAGTCACATCGATGCACTTAACATTGATGTGATGGTCACTTAATGTATGAATTGTCCAAGGGGAAAATTTAACATTACTCTAAGTGACGTAGGCGCCTATACTACGTGTTCCTGCCAGCCAATCATGATGTGAGCAACGTCAATGCAGTTTCTTAATACGTAATTCATTTTATACAGTGTGCATACACCTTATTCGGTGTATAAGAATTTATTTGTTCGCGTCTCGTAAATAACAAAACGTTATTGCCTCTTCTTAAATTTTATTTGGTAGAACCAGAGAGCTTCAATTGCAATAATACAGTCGGGATGGATTTTTTGCTAGAATTAATTCAAATAAAAATAATTTTAGGTTCCTGTCAAATCATATACTCCCAAGATTAACATTCTAAAAATCTATATCTATGTATTTATGCCATTAGCTTCCATATTGGTAAAATGGCATCCACAATAGACCTTTATGAAGTTCTTCCTCATTTGTAGGAAACCTTACTTCCTACAAAAATTGGTTCTGAATCAAAATTAAAAAAATACACAATTACCTATAAATATTGTATAAAACATTTTTCTCTGTGACCCATATTTTACCTGCAGATTCAATTTCTTTAAAACTTATCAATTCATAATTTTCTTAACTAGAGATTTTTTTATTTTTTGTGGTTTATTACTTTTAATTTGAAAACCGTTGGTCCAGTTAAAAACTTTGCTGGGACCAATTTGCAGAACATACTATATTACATAACAAAATTAATTTTAAATGGCTGGGGGTGAGGCAGGTGGGGGTGGGGTTGCGCGGAGGAGCAACATGAATGGATCAAAGTTGGATACCGAGTTTAAAAAATTTACAAAACAATTTGAAAACAAAATACTGCTATCAATACTTTATGATAATTAGTTTCAATATTTTAAGTAAACTAATACACAACATGAATAATTTTAGTCATTAAGAGTTACCTAAGTTTTATAATACATCATCTTCATTATCACTCACACAGTCCAGGGCACGTGGTACAATACTAGAGTTCTTTCCGCTGCAGTTGATACAAATTTCACTACATGCAATTTCATATTTTCGGCATTTGCAATTCCTAGAACATGCATCCAATTGCACTCCATTGTGCAGGTGCTCCACCATCAAGACTGTAGTAGGTGTGGGTTTGTTCACGTATAACAGCGTCAGAGGCTGCCACCATACTATCTAAATGCTCTGCCAACACTGCTTTTTTCAGTTTTTCTAATACTATAAATCAGAGGCCAGATCTATTTATAGTAGCCAATCAGAGAAAAGTAGGTCAAATTGGTCCAGGTCATCGCCCCATCTACTCACTCCATTGTGCAGGTGCTCCACCATCAAGACTGTAGTAGGTGTGGGTTTGTTCACGTATAACAGCGTCAGAGGCTTCCACCATACTATCTAAATGCTCTGCCAACACTGCTTTTTTCAGTTTTTCTAATACTATACTATGTTTCTGAGGATCAAAAATAGATGGAGGCCATGTGCAAAGTTCATGTTTAAAATTGCTGCTTGCATTCTTCGAATCGGGACTCAAGGATAAACACACTAACATTCTTTGCGTCATCAAACGTGGATCAACGTAAACTTTCTTTCCTTCAATTAGTGTACATTCTCTCAACACCTTCATCGTTAAAGCTTGATTTACTTTTTTCATCTTCACATCGCGGATAGATTTTCCATCCATCCTTGCCATAATTAACTCGCCTAATTTTTCAGCTTCATCAGCAGTCAAATAATCAGCTGTTTACTAACTTATTTGTTGGTTCTATTACTCATTTTTCTAACAATGGCACCTACCGCTTCCACCCCTTTAGGGAGAAGCGGGAATAATCTCTTCTTTCTCAGTGAAGTCATGACATCGATTGCAAATAATATGCTTACCAATCAATTAGACTAACGACACTAAGTTGAAATAAACTACACAGCTATACTCCGTAGTTAAATTGAAATTTGAATTAACTTCCAACTAAACCAAAAATGAAACAAATATATAATTTATGTATGTGGCTTAAAGATCGATATCATTAAACTACTCAGCAAAATCCAATCAGCTATGTAGGTTATATTGTGATAGTTTGCGTATAAGAGTTCATACTATTGAGTTAACCCTTTGCTTATGAATTTTCTTTGTTAAAACTTGTATTCTTGAAATATAATCCTAGTAGTTCCAATAATAATTGCTAGATCGCAGCACTAGCCATCTATACTGCTCATATGTCTACAATCGAATACAACACGACATGAAAGATTAAAAACAGTAAAATATTATTGATAGTAGACGGGGTGAAATTACAATAACTGTACACACAGTGATCGAAAGGATTAAATAATAACCTTCAATAAAGAGGTTTCAATGTAATATTTAGTTACTCCATATAAATGTTCACACAAACATGACACACTTGCACTACACAGCAAAACAATAACCTCCCGCCAAGATTTTGGGCGGTGCGGGTGGGGACAGTTTAATTTACTCTTACCCATCACATGCCTAAACCCCCTCTCCTTCCGATTGAAATTTTATCAATTTTGCATTAACATAATATATGTTCTACAAATTTATTCAAACAAGATGTTTCATTGGGATAGTACCATTCGAATCAAAAGTGATAAAACTTCAAAAGATAACAAAAATATAAAAATTAGAAATCAAGAAATTTTACAGAAATTGAATCTGTAGCTAAACTATGGGTCACAGAAAAAACACAAAATATACTAAATGTAGATAATTTTGTACTCTTTAATTTTGGTTAAGTAAATTATTTTTGTAGGAAGTAAGGTTTTCCTATAAATTGAGGAAAACCTTCCAATGGGCCTGGGCTAGACGCCATTCTCCAATATGGCGGCCAATGGCTTAAAGACTAAGATGTAGCTTTTTAGTATGTTAATCTAGGGGGTATAAGGTTAAACAGGAACCAAAAAATATTTTTGTTTGAATTGGTAGGACCAAACCTGAGGCATGAGGGGCGCGGAGACAGGTTGTACATGAGCCCTAATCCGAGAGATGACCCGGTAACAAAATTTATTAGGGATTACTTTGGAAATGGTACAGAAGAAGGGGGGAAGACATTTCCAGCCGGGTATGGCGCCGGGATCTATGAGTATATATATATAGAAAAAGAATAAGGATTATTCTGGAGATGTTATTCTTCGAGGCGTACAGGATCTCGGAGGAGGTCTCACAAAAGGTATATGTACAAATCGTAGGATTTGGTCTGGGAGTCTGAAGTGGCTCGAGACACCAGAATGAGTTATTTTATAAAGAAATAAGGGAATGCCTACTTGATGCCTATGGAAAATACGGGGCAGGTGCAGGTGCTGTTGCGGTGCTAGAGCTGCTGTGGATGGATGGGGCTATGGAGTACTTTGAGGACCGGAAGGAGATTCTAGTGGATACGGGTATACGGGTAATATTGACTCGGTGAGCTCCCTATTAGATCTTCCAGGAGGGGGAATATTACCTAGCTACTACGTATGCATGGAATGGAAATAGTTGGCCTGGCAACGAATTTTGGAATGTGACGTTTGCATCAACTGGGGACTCGGCAGCGGCGTCCTCCACCCTAATCTCACAACTACATAATGCGGTAATAAATCCGCAGGTGGCAGAGAACATATGTATTATATGTGAGGGCATGAATAGGGAATGGGTGGAAACCACCAACAGAGTCAGGTGCGAAGAAAAGGAGGAGGGGACTTGCGGAAAAGCAGATCTGGGGGCGAAACCCAAACAAAATTGGAAGTTCTGGGGATTTGGATATTGCAAGAAAAAGAAAGAAAATGGCATGGACCACAACACAAAGAGCAGGGGGAGCCATACTGCAGAAGTGGATATGGAGGTGGAGGGGCAGCTGAAAGTAGAGGGGGGTGTACCCTCTCAGGCGTACGGAACCCTCGAGGAGACGATGCGGTTATCCAGGCTAGAAGAAGAGAGAGTACTACACATGGCGTTGAGGCACGTGGTGAGACTGGGTCATGAAAAGGGGGACAGTATCACTTTTCCCTCTCCCGAGTCGTTGGATAGAATTCAACTGAGATCTATGAATCTACCAACGGACGTGGACATTTTTCGGGGACTAATTGATAAGGTTTTCAAGAGGAGAGAGGAAACATTTGATATGGAGAATACGTATTGGCAATTTGTGACGGCACACTGTCGCAAGACGTTTAACCCCAGCGTGGCGTGGCCAACGTGCTAGGCGCACAAATACTATCCGTAATGGAGGATAACACTATTAGAATAGGACAGATTAATGGAATGAGGAGCGTGATCGTGTTGCATGAAGTCCGCAAGATTGCTGAGGAGATGGGACTCGATGTTGTGTGTCTTCGGGAACCCTATACCTTGAGAGGGAAAGTTCCGCACATGCCAGTGGCCACTAGAGTTGTTGTTAGTGGTGAAGCTTCCATAAGCGCAATAGTGGTATTTAACAAGGAAATCACCGTAACTAAGATTGAACAGCTTTGTAACCAGTGGGTAGCATGCGTATAACTGGGAACTAACTCAGGTAGGTGTATAGTGACAAACCTATATTTTCAATTTAGGCATCCAATTGAGCCATATCTTGACCAGCTGGAGATAATATGTAGGATATACGCAGGTGTGTCACTCATAATTACCGCTGATGCTAATGCTAATTCTCCCATGTGGCATAGCCATAGGGAGATTGGGAGAGATAGAAGGGGTCGTGCTTTGGAGGAGTTGATCTATGGTCATGGGCTTGAGGTTGCAAACCAGCCGAATAATTCCCCTACATATCAGAGGAGAGCTGGGGCTTCTTCCAACATTGACGTCACTTTGTGTAACGCCGAGTTAGTGGACATGGTGGAAGGTTGGAGGGTTGTGGACAACGTCACGGTCAGTGACCATATCCTGATCGTCTTTGACTTTGCCGCGGGGAGGTTGGTGGATGGTAATGGGGAAGGGAAAAGAAGGAGATACAACATGAGAAAGGCTAATTGGGAGAAGCTGAGAGGTGAACTGATACTGCCTAGCCCAGTGGAACAAGGTGACAATGTCAACACAAAGGCCAAACAGCTGACGTGGGCTCTGCAGGATGCAATGAGGAAGTCAATACCTATGGTGAAAGGTAATACCAATATTGGTAATAAGCCATGAAATGACAGATTGCAGAGTCTCTGTACAAGGGCAAGGTGAACACGTAGGAGATATCAGAGGTGTTGAGACCCGGCTGGTCGGGTGATGCTGTTAAATATCTACAGGGTGAGGAAGAGAGAGTTTGAGGATGGGTTGTTTCAGGAGAAGAGGAAAATATGGGAGAAGTATGTTGAGAAGGAGCTACAGAGGGACCTTGGGGGTGCCGTTCAAGATAGCCTCCGGGAAATTACGCCCCCCAGCCATGATGACCACGCTATTTAAGAATGATGGAAGTGTCGCGGCCATCTGGGAGGAATCTGCGGCTCTTCTAATGGGGCACATTGTTGCCAGATGATGAGGTGACAGAAGATATTGAAGAGCACCGAAGGTTGAGGGAGAGGATGGTGAATAATGAGTATGTAAACGAGGAAGTGGTGGAACCCGTTAGTCGGGAGGAGGTAATCAGGAGCATTTCTCTGATGAGTAAGAAAAAGGCGCCTCGACCAGACGAGATAAAGGTCGAGGTGCTGGAGAAGACGGCTGACATTATTTCTCCTTTCCTTGCAGGGCTGCTAAACGAATGCCTCACTCAAGGCAGAATCTCGAACATCAGGAAGCAGAGCGAGGTAATCGTGCTAAGCAAGGGGGAGAATAAAGACCCGCTGATTCCGAAGTCATACAGACCCATCTGTCTGTTGAACATAGCAGGGAAGTTGCAGGAGAAGATATTGTGTGAAAGATTACTGAGACACAGGACCATCATGGGCATGCATCAGCAGTAGTATAGCTTCCAAAGAAGCAAGTTGACAGAGGACACAATCTGCAGAGCAATGGAACTGATTGGCTCGGCAACCAGTAAATACGTCGTAGTAATATTCGTGGACAACTCAGGCGCTTTTGACAACCTCTGGTGGCCGGCGATGTTTGACAGATTAAGAGAGATTCAGTGTCCGGGACAGCTGTATAGGAGTCTTGAGGACTACTGTCGTAATAGATACTCCACCCTGAGATGTCCAGGAAATAGGGTTCAGAAGCTACTGACGAAGGGATGCCCTCAAGGATTGGTATGAGGCCCGATCTTTTGGGATGTCAGTCTGGAACCAGTGTTGTACTTGTTGGAGGAGATGCCGGAGACGCAGAGTGTGGTCGCCTTAACAGACGACTTTCTAATAGTAATAGCAGGGTACTCTAGAAATAACTTAGAGGAAAAAAGTAACCAGGTGCTTGAAGAACTTGACACCTGTTGTAAAAGGTCAAGTTAAAAATGGCACCGTTGAAGATGACCTACATGCTGTTTAAGGGTAAACTGGCTAGGGGTCCGACCATACAGATAGGTAGAAAATCTATAAGAAGAAGCCATACGGTCAGATACCTGGGAGTTACCCTATATGAGAACAGAAACTTTATGGTACACATGGAGGAAGTGATGGGGAAAACTCTGTCGGTGATGAATAAAATTATAAGCATGGAACAGAGGCGGTTTCATCTGCCTTTGCGTATAATAAGGACATACCATCAGACGATCCTTCTCTCCATTGTGAGCTATGGGGCGTGCATCTGGGCTCACAGACTATCCAGTGTCATTCCGGCTAGGGTGATTCAAGGTCTACAGAGGAACATATTACTGAGGCTGACGGGAGCCTACCGGACTGTAGTAATGGATGCACTGAGTGTGGCCCTAGGTGTGAGTCCGTTGGACCTCCTTATAAGGAAGAAAGGTGTGACGTACTGGATAAAAAAGAGAAACATGGAGAAGGTGAGACTTCTCACCACACCCGATGTGACAACATTTGGAGAGGCGGAAATAGCCCTGTTGGAGGAATGGAAGAGACTCTGGGAGAGAAGTGGGACAGGTAGGAGGACTTATCAATTGTTCCCTAAAAGGGTTGGGAGACTAGAGAATAAACACCTCCAGCCATCTCGGGGTCTTGTCCACTTCATCATGAGGAAGGGGTCGTACCCGGCATCTTTAAGGAAGCTGGGACTAATAGAGTCGGGGAATTGTGAATGTGGTGAGGAGGGAACCCCTGAACATGTGGTGCTTGAGTGCGTCCTTACGCTAGAAGCAAGAGGAACTACCAGAGAGAGATGCAGGAAATATTAGTAGGCAAAGTACTGAGGGACCCGATCTATTGGAAATTCTTAGACCAGATTACACTGGAAGCGTCAGCTAGAGCAAAGACCGTATACATAGATAGACTCAAAGAGGCACAGGGCCGAATAAGATGGGACGTTGACGATGACAATGACGAAGAAGATGCCAGCGACACGCAAGGTGGGACTGACACGTGAGAACGGGTGATGGGGGAGTGGATGATGGGGATACTTTAACCCAAGTTGATGGTAATTCTTGTTTTTCGTTAGTAGAAAGGATTCGCGGAGTTTTAATAGTTGTTAGGTACAAAATGATACGAAAAAATGAATACAGTTTATTTGAATACAGAAATAATCACCATACAGATACTATTGTCGCTCAAATCTCCAAAGGCAATACAATCTACCATTTCACCAGTAAAAATCTTAATCTTGTTTACAAAAGTCTCTAAGCAACACAAAACATTGTTTTCCAATGCTTACTTGAGTTCTGTTTCTAACATCCTCCCACCGTTGAGGATGGATATCCTCAAATAATCGGTATATCGTGAGGGTACGTTGACTCTTCTGCTAGAACGTGTGGTCTTTGGAGGATGTACCCTCTTTCTAGAAGGATCTTCGGAAGAAGCTAATCTCTTCTCCTCGAACGTGGTCCTCAGTGTTCCACATCTATCATCAGGAACCTCTAGTAGGTAGAATCGTTGTATGGGTCTCAAAATTACACCTTTAGTAGTCGCAATTCTTGCAAGCCTTGTTATGCTATCGGATCCAGGAAACAACTCCACAATTTTTCCCAGGGGCCATTCCATCCTTTTGGAACTATCTGATCCAACTAAGACTATATCACCAATCTTGAACAAAGTAGTGGACTTGTTGTTCCGTTTACTAAGTGCCAAAAGTATCAGATACTCATGCTGAGATCGCTTCTTTAATTCATTTCTTAGATTGAGAAGATGACGGTTTCGTCGATTCAGGCTTTTAGAATCCAAGGCATCACATTCTGGAACTCCAATTTCCTTTAATTCTTGTAGAAAACAAGCCGGGGTGAGAGGACTTAAGTCATCACAATCTTCTGCCAGGTATGTCAGTGGTCTAGAGTTAACGGCAGCTTCTATACTGCAGAGAAGAGTAAGCATTTCTTGGAAAGTTAGGCAAGCCTTACCTAAAACTCGCTTCAAAAGTTGTTTTATTACTCTTATTAACCTTTCCCAGAAGCCTCCCCACCATGGAGCACTAGGAGGGTTAAATTTCCAAGTGATACGTTCAACCGAGCTATGTTTAGAAATATTTTCCCAATCAAGTGTTTGAAAAGCGTTATTGGCACCAGTGAAGTTGGTGCCATTGTCAGAGTAAATAACAGAAGGACGCCCTCTTCGAGCAACAAAACGCTGGAAAACTTGAAGGAAAGCTTCGGTGGAGAGAGAAGTAATCAAATCCAGATGTACTGCGCGGTAGACAGCACAAGTGAAAACTACAATCCATGCTTTACACTCATCTTTCAGAAACAAAGGACCCGCCAAGTCAACCCCTATTACTTCAAACACAGATGCCTCTCTTATGCGGTTGAGTGGTAAAGGAGCTGGAGCTACCTCCGCATGTTTTCCCTCATGCCTCCGGCATCTGACACAATGACTTATAACTTTTCTCACAGTTCTCCTCCCACCAATAATCCAGAAACGTTGTCTTAGGTGACTAAGAAGAAGTTGCACTCCAATGTGATTTTGTTTCACATGCTCTTCCATGATGAGAAGGGAAACAACAACATGGTGCGCTGGGAGAATCATAGGGAATCTGAACAACTTCATATCTTCTCTAAGGAGTAATCGTGTTTTAAATCTGAGGACACCATCTTCCACAAAAGGATTTAGCGAGGATAATCGTTTATCAGATGGCACGTGGAAACTTTCCTTTTGAATTAAACTAATGAGTCTAATTTCAGCCTTCTCTAGCTCACTAGCTTCCAGATTTTCTTGTGAAATTTTCTCTCGTCCTAGACAATTCTTCCAGAAACGAAGAATCCATGCAATTAGACGAACTATTCTTCGATAACTGGAAAAATATCTTGCATACCAGGGTGAAACTTTGTCGACTATAGTAAGAGAATTCACTGGAGTTTTCTTCATCTCCTCAGATATGTCTTTTTCGTCATACACAGGTTCTGCTCGAGGCCAACAGTTTGGTGATTCGCGTAACCAGGCAGGGCCCTCCCACCATCGGGAATCTACCAGCTGAGAAACAGAACATCCACGTGATGGCAAATCAGCTGGGTTCATAGAACCTGGAATATGTCTCCAACAACTGGGATCGGTCAAGTTCCTGATCTCATTCACCCGATTTCTTACAAAAACAGACCAGTTATCATTCCTACAAATCCACGCCAGCACTGTAGAAGAATCCGACCATAAAAAAACATCAAGAACCTTCAAACAAGTAGATTCCAGCACACCTCTTAGCAGCCTCGCACCAATAGTAGCTCCTAACAATTCTAATCTAGGGATAGTTATTTCTTTGAGGGGGGCTACGCGTGATCTTGCTTCACATAACTGCACACTTGTGTGATGATCACTAGATTCGCATCTAACGAAAACAGCCGCCGCATAAGCATGTTGACTGGCGTCACAGAAGACATGAATTTGTACACGATCACTTCTTCCAAACCACCGAGGAATCTTGATTTCCACCAGTAGAAGCAGATCCTTTACCCAGGTGAGAAACTCAGCTTTGGATTTTTCATCTACCTCTGTATCCCATCCAATGCGAGTCTTCCATGTCCTCTGAATCAATAGTTTTGCACATAGAGTAACGGGACAGGTCACTCCCACAGGATCGAAGATTCTTTGCGCAAGAGATAAAATTTTCCTTTTCGTCACTTCTCCTACATTACACCTATTCAACCAGTCCACATTCAGAAGCAACGTATCATTTTGCCGATCCCACAACATTCCTAAGACAGAAGAAAGAGGTGTAGATTTTCCCTCGTCTTGCGTGAATTGCCATCCTCTCAAATTAAATCTGCCTTCAGATAAGACCTCACTAGATTGCCGGATAAACTGATCTACTTCTAATTCACCGTCAATGCTCGTGACAACGTTGTCTACATAGAAGCTCTGTAGAAGTCTCTTAATGATCAGAGGATTGAAACGGGGTTTTTGTAAATATTTCCTCAAATGATACTCCAAAACTGCCACCAAGAGGAAGGGGCTACAGGTTAAGCCAAATACCACTCTTGCATGTCTGAAGATCTCATAGATATGCTCAGATTCATTCCACCACATAAAACAGAGATAGTTCCTATCTTCTTCACGGATACTTATTTGAAGAAAAGCTTTTTCAATGTCTGCAACAATTCCTATTTTCCTCTCCCTGAATCTATGAAGGATAGCCGGGATCAATTCAATTAGGTTGGGACCATCATACAAACAATCATTTAGAGAAGGGGTTCCAAACTCCTTTGCTGAGGCATCAAATACAGGGCGCACGGGCGTAGTCGTACTTGTTTCCTTCAATACAGCGCGATGAGGTAGATAATGTTTGAAACTCCCATCCTCTGGAGCAGGCTCAATAATCTTGTCCTTTTTCCACTGAGTAAAAATACTACCATACTTCTCACGTAGTCCAAGGGTTTTCAATTTCTTGTCAGTGTTTAATAGCCTTTTCTCAACCATGACCTTATTGGATGTAAGAAACGGTTGATTGTCCTTCCAAGGCAAATGAACTTCATACCTGTTTTTTTCATTTATACATACCGTTCGTAGGAAATGTTCCATTGTTGCTGCTTTTGCTTCATCTTTAGTTTTTCTTACGACAGGATCACTGATACCAAGTACATCTAGCTCCCACAGGTTCTCCATAGAAATATCTCCAATATAGAGAGAGGTAACAAGGTTGGTCGAAGCAGAATAATCACTGGAAACTGCTTTGCCCATTATGGTCCATCCAAGCAGGGTCTCAATACAAACAAGACCGTTACTCAGTCTACATGTTTGTCCTGTCATTAACTTTCCAGCTACATCAGCTCCTATTAATACCTCAATGGGACCTTCATTATCATTGATCTGTATTTTCTTTGCCTTAAGTTCCTTCAACCATGAACCCTTTTGAAAATAACGGTACCCTGTGATCACTTGTTCCCCTAAGACTTCAAAATTGCATGCATAAGGTTTCCCCAAACTTTCCAAAAATATCCTATAGCATGAATGTAGTCTTTCTTCGGTTACTACACCACCGAACAGCGAGTGTCGTAGGGTTTCAATGCGATGACAAGGGTAACCTAACTTCTCTGCTACTGAGTCAAGAATATAAGATCTCTGACTACCAGTATCAAGCATTGCCCTGACCTCTACAACAGAGGTGTCTCTAACTAACCTAACCTTCAAAGTTTGTAAAAGCACATTCGGCAACCCACTGCTACTCTCCTTTTCGTTGTAAATCAAAGAATGAGACTGAAGTTTCATATTAGAAGCATCTCTTGAATGCTTTGAGTCTTGACATATTAGAATGTTGTGTCTTTTACTACAGAAATCACATTTTAACTTGGTTCTGCACATTTTTGAAATATGACCTGTCTTCAAACAAAGAAAGCATGCTTTTTTATCCTTCAAAAGGGAGATTCTTTCCCTTAAAGTCATCTTCTTTGCTAAGAAGCAGTTGTCACTAACATGAGACCTATCACAAAATATACATGCTACCAGAGGACTACACTCCACTAGAGCAGCTGCTGAAGGTAATATATCTTCATTATAACTTTCAGAATCTTTCTTCTTACCTTTTGACTTATCAGGGTTAGTAGTGATGGTACCTTTAGGTGAAGTTTTGACAGCAAGCTTGATCCTCTCCTCCCCTTCTACTTCATTCTCCAGGAACTTCATCAAACTCTTAAGACGTTCTTCAGGCTCCTTTTCCTTTCCTCCACCACTCCTCTGCCAAGCACGTAACATATCTGTAGTCAAACATGATTCTATCATAGGGAACAACATTGCAGCATATTTCTCTGAAGTTACCTTTAGACTCTCCAAAGCACTAAGGTGAGTTTCGATTTTATCATACAGAGAAGAGACATCAGGAACGCTGCTGGTATTCATTAGTGATAATAATTCTCTAGTGTAAACCTCTACCAATAAAGAATCTTTACCAAAACGTGATTTAAGTTTCTGTATGGCTTTGGGATAGTTTTCTCCAGTGGCCGGGAAACTGTCGACAATATCACGGGCTTTGGAATTGGGTAAAGTTGCCTGGATAAGATATTCATATTTGTCTGCATTATCTAACTCCTGATCCTCGTCAATCTTCTGAAACTGGTTCCAAAAACCCAACCAATCTCGTAAATTTCCACTGAATTTTCGGAATTCAATCTTTGGAAGACGATATTTACTTCTTAAATTGTGGTTAGTACTTACAGAATAGTGAGCCTCATTTTCATGTTCTTTTTTCCGACCAGCAACAGCATCGGAGACTGCAGCTGCTAAAACATGGAACTTACGTTTGTAGTCGTCCACTACCTCTACCTCATTGATCAGGTCTTCTTCGCTCGCCTCTGTCTCTATGAGGTGTTGGAAGATCTCCTGATCCAAACTGTGTACGAGGTTAGCCTTTTCTTCCAGCAACGTATAATTTCCTTGGATCGCGATGATATCCATTTCTTCCATCTCCAGCGACGCTTTTAGAGAATTGGTTTCTTTTGTAAAAGTTCTGCGATACACACCACGTTTCCTATTCAAACTGTTAATATCACTCATTTTTCCAACTGAATCCTGTCACGGTCGCCAGATGTTAGGTACAAAATTATACGGAAAAACGAATACAGTTTATTTGAATACAGAAATAATCACTATACAGAGACTATTGTCTCTCAAATCTCCAAGGGCAATAAATCTACCATTTCAACAGTAAAAATCTTAATCTTGTTTACAAAAGTTTCTAAGCAACGCAAAACATTGTTTTCCAATGCCAACTTGAGTTCTGTTTCTAACAATAGTGTTCTTTTAATTTTTGTTTTACTTTAACGACTTAATAGTCATTGTGATTTGATATACTAATCATTATACATCAAAGAATCCTAAAAGTCAGGAGTGTAATTTCACAATTTCAAGATGATTTAGAAGGAAAAGGTAAAGTAAAATATATTTTCATATAATTTACTTAATCAGTGGCGCACCCAGCCATTTATTTTGGGGGAGGTCTTCAATCAAGGCTTTAGCAAGAATGAAATTTTGATGCAGAGAGTGAATTTGGGGTTGCACAGCCCCCTAACCCCTGAAGGCCGATAATATTTATGAATATTAAATGCTTTTGGAAATTATTTGGAGTAGTTTTATATTAATTAAAAGATTTAAATAATGCAAATGGAATCGAAGCTATTATTTGTGTGGGTTTTTTTCAATTGTCAATTTTGTGTGTGTAACGGTAAACCTTTTGAATATTAGGCTTACGTCAGAAGCCTGGTCTTAAAATGTAGCCTACACATTTGACACATCTTCTATTTTAGTTATACTTTATATAATTAAAATTTATATTAAAATTATTTGTGGGTTTGGGGAGGGGAAGGGGTAAACACCCTGTTTGCCCCTTTCCCCCTTTGGTGCACCACTGCTTACAGCAAAATATATTGGTAATTATCTTAGCAATAAACCAATGACATAGCGATAGAGTGTTAATAGTCCGAGATGATTTCCACCATGTTAGTGTGAGTTTAAGCTTCTAAATAGTTTCTAGAGCATAAATTCTCAAGTTGGGAGACTCGTTTGTTTCCAGGCAGCATTGTGTGAGATAAGTTAGGCTTAAGAAATAGTTTTAATTGCAACGTGAGTTGGACAATCCACCTGATTCCCTCTCACCATGATCTGATGGACGCTTGATCCATGTACCACTTCATTTTACTCTTATTATAATTTTTTGCTTTAAGTATTGCTAACTGTGTGCTTTTAATTAGACTAGGTTAATTGAATAGGATCTGTCTCTCTTATTAATTCAGAAATGTGCCCATACCACTCTTAGCCCCGACATTAATATTCACTTAAATTTCTAACCGCGTGGACATCATTACAATTTGAGGACCGCCTTTGTGGTCTAGGTGTCAGAGGTTCTGGCTACGGACCCAGAGGACCCGGGTTTGGTTCCCAGCGCTTCCAGATTTTCTGAAAAGTCTTTCCAGATTATCTGATAAGCAGAACCACTTTTATATAGGCACACATATTCAAATATTTCCCTTGACGTTCTTGAACAACGGTGGTTGAGGGTCCTGGACCCCCAAAGTCTCCCCTGCGACTTTTAGAGTACAGCATACCTATTAATTTTCTCAGAATACGCCACTGCTATTGCTCCACTGAAAATCGTTTGTACTGACTTGTACAGTACAATATTATAGCAAGATATATTTTAACATCCAAGGTAATAGATAACGATCAACACTAAGACGCTGATGGTTTAAACTTACGCAACATTTGGATGCCAATATTATGCCGAAATCACGGAATAACTTAACGTAAAGTTTCTCCTAGTGTTTTTAAATGGAAGTGATCACGATGCAGTTAGCTTATGCCGGTATCACGATCAACTAAGCGTAACGTTCACTTAAATTTAACTTAACGTATGTGTGATCACGACTCACATAACTTAACGTAACAACTCGAGTATGATCTGTGATTTGTACTAATTGTACAGTGATGATCTGTGAATGATTACAGTTTTCAATCGATATAATAAATATCTATTACAAAACTTTTTTGATAAATTTAACTTTCCTATATTAGTTTAATTATTTTGTCTGATCACTAGAACTTACGCTAAAGAGTAAACATTAGTCATAATACCAACAAATGAGTTACTAAATAGCTCTGTTAACGTAACTTGCATAATGATTGGCTGGCTAGATCACGTGATACCATTCAAGTAACGTTCACTTAAAGTAAAAGACCCCCCAGGACGTCACACGTTAAGTTAACTGCATCGTGATCGCCTCCATTTAAACACACGAGGAGGTCCTTTACGTTAAGTTACGTTTAGTTAACTTTAAGTTAACGTTAAGTTGATCGTGATCCGGGCATTAACGTTCACTTGCAATTCACTTAACTTAATAGATGTCCTGGGAGGTCTTTCACGTTAAGTTAACTTTACATTAAGGGTATCACGTGATCTAGCCAGCCAATCATTATGCGAGTGACGTGTACAGGGCTATTTAGTAATTCATTGGTTGGTTTTATGACCAACTATAATATACAATATATTTCACAACTCATTGTTTTATTAAGATAAAGTAGATTTAAGATCAAACTAAAATAGGAAAGCTAAATTTATCGAAAAAGTTTAATGATAAATAGTTGTTATATCGATAGAAAAGAGTAAACCTTCACAGATCATAAACACTTTACAAATACAGTAGTACAATTCACAGATCAAAATACATACTCGAGAATGAAGATGTTTGGCTCGAGTTGTTACGTTAAGTTACGTGAATCGTGATCACACATATGTTTTCTTAAGCTAAGTGAACCTTAAGTGAACGCTACGTTAAGTTAAAGTTCAGTTGATCGTGATCCCGGCATTAGCCTTTGATGCCGCACCAAAAGTATATGTGAACGTGATTATTGGTACAGGTTTCATCCACACCTACCTGGATTCTAGCCTAGCAGAAAGGAATCAAGACAGCTCTAACTGGCTTTGACAGTTGGAAATAACAATGGGTTCAACAAGCCAAGAGTAGTTTCATCGATACTCATGAATTTGAAGACATTTATTTGCATTTTGAAATGTATTCCTGTCAGACCAACAGCTTTCGAGGTAACAGAAGCTGACACGATATCTTTCATTCTGAATCAAATCTAAGGCAGTATCTCTTACCCTGAATGTAGAGTTATGTCTGACGTATGTTAAAATATAATGCAGTTACGCGATGCACGACATGAGTTTAATTTTGGCACGAAGGAAACCTTTAACCCACGGCACCACTAAACAAGTCGGTGAAAATGGTGGCTGCAAGATCTGAAACTTTAACGGTTCATCAGAGTGATAAGGATGAGGATGTTTTTACCTTACATTAACGTTACGTTGATCGTGATCCCAGTATAAGCAGTCCGTATCAAAACCGAGAGTGACCGCTTTTAAATTTTAACTAAGCTGACTCTGCTTCTGATCTCTGTAACTGATTTTAAAAATCTTGCTTTGAATAACTTGTATTATGTGCAAACTTTCATATTCATATTTTCTATAATATGAGTTTCAAAGGCGTGCGAGTCCGATGTATGAATTAAAACTATTTCTGGACTTGGGTTGTGTCGGTGAAATTTTTTCCAACGTTTTGGATATATTTACGCTACAACATATATCTTTTGCTACATATTTAACTTTTTTTTAGGTATATTTATTTATAGAAAGGAAATTCCTTGTCTGGTAAAGAAACCCTAATGGGTAATACCTACTTCAAGATGTATATCACCCACTTCAGTGGCCGAATGGCTTAAGACTTCACTTTCGTGTTAGACTAGCCTGCTGAAGTTGGTGAAATTGGGGGGTTCGAATCCGGTTGGGTCGGCTGAGGATGTTTTTCCTAAATGGTTTTTCACTATCCTTTCACGCAAAGGCGTGTATATTACCTCTAAACTGCTTCTTTCTTCATCCTTACCCCATTAGAGTAATTAATATTATACATGCGTACAACCTGAACAGGTATTAAAACGTGGTGATTAAAAAAATGTATATCCTCACATTTCGGTATTTCTCATAGGAGTAACAATTTCTGGACAACATAACCACTACAACAATCCTTAATTATCTTAACATTTTTGTTATAACACTGATAAATAATCACTCAATTTATTTGAAAAAGGCCCGCTCTATATCTCTAACCATTTACTTTAATCTCAAACTTTTTGGATGAAACTTCGTTAAAAATTAGATAATCTTACCTTTCAACAGTTTTTTTAAAATTAAAAACTTATATTATTAGGGTTTTAATTTTATAGGGACATTTTGATAACTTTCATCACCACTTTGACTTAAAATAAGAAACTATTTCTTAAAGGCCACGGAGTTTTTGGACGTTTGTAACGTGACTCAGCGTTCCTGTGGGCGGCCCACTTAAAATTCAATTATATTTATCCCAGAATATGTGTGTTGTATCTACATCCGAAATGTTTAAAACAATCTCATCGACGTGGTTCAAGTCAAGACATAATTTTAGTTTAGTTAAATTGATAATGGCATGATTTACTAATCCTTTGTTTTACTGATCAATTAATTAATTAAATTCACCCTCACCGACAAAATAACTCCTTGGTTGACATAACAAAATCCTGCGGCTGACACTTGAACTTTGACAGTAGAGAACTGCATCATGTAAACTTGAACCTGGAACAAAGAATACATTATTATAGGTCTGACGTCATTGGGCTGAACTTACTTTGAAGCATCTGCATAACTTGTCTATGCAAAGCTTATATAAAGCTACAAGGAAAAGCTTACCTTTTAACAATTAACACTTCTTAACTGATAAGCCTACATTGTCAAGGTTGGTCCACAGTAAAAATATATATATATATAGCGCTATGAGCCGTTCACCCTGCAAGGTAACTCGTCTGTCTGCTAAGGAGACTTCCCATCTTTCGCTAAAGAGTAGACAGCCTCACCCTAGTATCTGCGCCTGGACAGCATTGTCTTCCATTTCTATTTTCTATTTTTCTCGTTTCCTATTCTAGATAGACATAATTATGTTTCCACTGACTTTTTTTAATCTACATCTTGGCAGGAAGAATCTACCAAGCCATTTTAGGGGATAAACCAAATAGCCTAAGTTGTGGGCAATTAAAAAAAAAGTTTACAAAAAACATTTTAAAACGTAAGCCTTGACAGTGGCGTTTTCAGGCCATCATGGATGCCAGTAATTAAGATATAAAATAATAAACGTATACATTATACAAGACATAAACACTAACCAATAATTAACAATAACTTTTAAACGGTACAACATTACCTCAGGATCACAATGAAATCGTTTGAACAAAAGTGTTACTTTTTAAATTTATTTGTTTGTATAAGGAAATTAGTTTTTACATTCCACAAAAAGCATTTATTTTACAGAAATCATTCACATAAGCGTTGAAAAAAGTTAAACTTTTTGCAAAAACCAAGTTAAATCCTTACAACGTTTCTACATTCAACAATCCATATTTATCAGATGAGTAGATTCTCTCCAATAAACCAGGATTTTGTTTAATTAGTTCATAAAACTTGACACAATAAAGTCCAAGATTATATTTAAGCAAAAGCATAGCCTTTAAAGCAGTGGTTTCTAAACCTTTTTGGTTCACGGCGCCCAAAGTCAGAAAATATAACTATCTAACATTTGCACGTATTTAAAATTCACAAACAATTTATGTAGTAAGTATTAAATAGGTAAGTTACATATTTTGAACAATCAAATCATTGGATAAATAAATCGTAGCTTCCAACAGAAGCGAGCTAGAAAATTAAATAAATAAATCGTAACTTCCAAGAGTAGCAAGCTTGAAAAATGTGACTCTCTGGAATACCTTAATGAAACCAATTCACCCGCAGAAGGGAATGAAGATGAGAATTACAAAACCCTAAAAATATTTAATTTCTAAGCTAAAAGAATGGAATGAATTTCTTTGAATTCTAAGATCAAACTATTTTACTAAGTAACGAAGGAATGTTATGTTCTATGATTGGAAGGACGGGTAATCTGTGACTTCCGATAAGTGCAATATAGTAAGATGGACGTATATAAAATATGTAGACCTTCCTAAAGTAATATATTTAGTACATAGTACCTATGAAAACCATAGCTTAGCTACAGCGCATACTATTTAGTTAAAATGCACATTGCCTAGCTACAACACACTCGACATAGCTACAACGCACATGCCCTAACTAAAACACATATTACATAGCCAAGACACATATAACCTAGCCAAACACACATATTATCTACCTAAAACCCAAACGATCTACCCACAACCCAAAAGATCTATCATCAAACATCTGATAAAAAAAGTGCAAAAATCTGTTTTAGGCACATTTCCTAGCGTAAAAAATAACTGTCAAGTTTTCAGGTGTGAACACAACTAATCTGTAGTTCTTGTTTTCAAGATGAATGCTATTCTGGGAAAACCGGAAAGGCAACACAACTCTTAAGGCGCGGCAGAAGGGAGCGCGAATAATTTTACAGTTTTTATAGCATTACATTTTTTTGGCTAAAATAAATCAAATATTTCTCCAGTAGCAACATAGAGTTTAGTTTTCTGCACGTACTAATATCAACAGATCTTGAATATCTATCAAAGGTGTCCTGGAAGTTTGTCAAAACTTTTTAAATAAAGAGAAAAAGTTTTGACAAAATTCCAGGACATCCTTGACAGATATCCAAGATCTGTTGATATTAGTACGTGCAGAAAACTAAACTCTATGTTGCTATTGGAGAAATATTTGATTTATTTTGGCCAAAAGAATGTAATGCTATAAAAACTGTAAAATTACTCGCGCTCCCTTCTGCCGCACCTTAACATCTATTTTCAGAATTTAGAAATAAAATAAACTAAGATATGATTAATTTCAAAAAAATACATAGTATTAATTAGTAAAATAGGTTTATCATAGATTTTCTTTGAAAGGTCAATGTCCCTTTACAAAATGCACACCTCTCTAATTTCTGGAACATGAAACTTAATGAATAACCCAAAGTTGCCAGAACAAATAAACCAGCTGAAATTGTCTTGACTGGTTGCCTATCTCTGAAATGGTAGTTAAGGTATAGATAGTCCCAGCATCTTTGTTGGGAGCGATTTTTCCCATCAGAAGCTTTCATCCTCTTTCCAAACGATAGTTCAGGAATTCACTTTCAATTATATTAGTTTGAATCATTAATAAATATAATGTTTTTAGTATGTTTTTAAGCAATTGCACACTACCTGTAAAGAAGACTGGGCATCAAGTTTGTTCAAAGATACTTTCTTCAATTCATGTAGAACCAGCTGTGCCTGCAATAAAAATATTGGTAAGCTCAAGGGCGTATTCACCTATTTATGTCAGTCAAGAGGAGGCCAAATTAAGATTAAACCTTTCACTTTGAGTGACAGCTGAAGGTGATGGAAGTGTGTGTTTGGGGTTTGGAGAAGGGGAGGAAGGAATTTATCGTTTTAGATGAATCAACTCTATTTAAGTTCCACTAATTAAGAGCAATACAAATTTGCACATTTTATAAACTGCTATTGATGGGAGAATGGGAGAATTACATTAACCTAAAATCATTGACTGAACACCTCATAGGCAAGAAGCGCACTTGGGGACTCAAGAAACCAAAACCAGTTTTTTTTTCATTTTTAACGTTTTGTTAATTGATATAAAATATAACATATTGAAGATATTGTTGTGCCTATATGGGCCGAGCAAAAGAGCTGCAAAAATTTGTTGAAATATACAAGATTTTATTTTCTGGTGCTCTTCCATAACCATTACGACGTGGTTTTGCTTTCAACGATGTCTTACAAATATACCGGACCTTTCATTTCCATCGGAATCCAGGCCCTTCTACTATTGGATAACCCATTGCACTCACCTATAAAGCCACAATAGCCGTGAAATGACACAAATTTTAAACAGCCATTGCTCGCAAAGAAATCGCGCTGTACTAAGGGTGGAACTTACCATTATTACCAAAAACAAAAGTTACGTCATGTGTTTTTAACATCGGTCGCGTGCTGACAAATATGGAAAATATATTTACATTAAAATATATAGACTTGTTCATTTTATTAAATATGCATAGGAAAATGTAATATACTAATAAATTGAAACCTGCCTTAAGCGGACCCTTTATTAAACGGAAATTTGTCTCAAACGAAAATATTTTCCGGTCCCGTGACTTTAGGGCTAAAAAAACATGTTAAATCCCCTCGATTAAACAGAAATTGTCTAACGCGAAAACGGAACTCAAAATAAGCCTGAAAGTTTATAATGTTCCGGAGTGCATTGCTAAAAAAAATTTAGCCATTATATACATTCTGCCTATATAATTTTGTTTTCTCTCATTCTTTCGTTATTTTAAGAGGAGTTGAATTGTAAGGTCAGATATATTTCCTTTCTCCTTCGTAGTTCTTTTATTACCTTCCATAGAGAATGTTGTAACATATTTGCCTCTTGATTGTTATCTCTGTTCTTTCCCGTTTCCGCGCTAATGGCTTATCAATCACCTTTAGAATTCAGCTTTTAATGGTACGGTATTGTAATTCATCTGCTAATCATCGAAAGTATTTAATTGGATAGAGGGATAGTGACGTCAGCCTCCCTGAAGTCAACTTGGTATGAGGACAAACCACGTGACTTTGGGCATAGCTCGGCTGCCAGTGGGAAAAGTACAATGGTGTTTGCGTGTTGTGTGTACGGATGTTCCAAAAGATATGTGAGGAATGGGCCAATTTATTTCTACAGATTTGTACTTTGCATTGACACATTAATATATATTATGTTCAACATTAACCAAACTCAGTTTAGACCGTAGTTTCACCGTATATTTGTTACTTTGTCGAATTATAGAAGTAAGCCTAACTTGTAGCAGCACCATTTTATTTGCATGGTTTGGCTTGAACTACGCTCGGCTATTTCTAGGCCTTCAATGAATGTTATTGTTGTCATTGGCCTATCTACCGATGGCAATATACTTGTGTAAACTAAGATAATATGTATTATACCAGGCATAGATATAGGCCTATCACACGTTGTATCGCAGGTCATTCTTTAATGTGTTTATATTTTTGTATTCACATTCTAGTTTCCCTAAAGGAGAAAAAGAAAACCGTGGATAATTGCCCTAAAGCTTGACAAGTCCACACCAACCCAACATTCCAAAATTTGTTCAAAATATTTCCTTGAAGAATGTTTTGACAGGAAAAAATTTTGTGGGCGTTCGTTGAGAGAAAAAGCAGTTCCAACATTGTTCCATTTCCAACCTCATCTTCGTAGCCTTTATGACATGCTCGTCAAAGGTCACGACACTCCATTACATTATTTGTTAAATTATACATTCAACTAAGATCATTTGGAGTTATTTTGCGCAATTAGAAGTAAAGGAGGGCACAATAATATCCCAACTGCTAAGCAGTTCGAAGCTGCGTACATACAACTAATAGCTCACGAGGAAATATGTACTCCAACTACAGGCTACTGTTGGCATCAGATCAAACCACTATCTTGCATGTTTCCAGTGACCAGCTGAAATTGCCTTCTAATGACGATCCTTTTGTTTTTTAAATCAATCGTTACATTTATAAGTAAAAAGGTAACAGCCCTTCACACATCAAGAACAGCATTGTTCACTCAGATGGTCTTGTCAGTTGCGATCATTTGAAGCTTTCTTCTTTCAATTGTGACATTGTGTCATATATAGCTGGTTTTATAGTAAAAATGTTTTTAAGGACCGTTAATTGTGACACATGTTTGGACTCAGTTAGGAGTAAACCTATTGTGTCATCAAACTCCATACTAATGAACCGTAAAATAAGGGTGTCCCGAAAATATCATAGGACGACGTCGTGCACATTTGTAAAACTGCAGAGACCACCTTCCGAGTAGCGAAAGCTATGGGAAGAATAAGAATAAGACCCAGTGATGTAATTCAGGGACGGATCTAGGATTTTTGGGAGGGGGGCTAGAGTACTCTCACGGAATCGGGTTGGGAGAGGTTCCCCTCAAGAAATATTGACAGAAAAATACTTCAAAATTTGAGAGTAAGTCTTAAAGTAATTTTTCAGTGTAATGCTAGACTTTAGAATAAAGGGTATAGCTCGAAATTCGTGATTAGTATTGAAATGTATTAGAAACAAATAATAAGAACATCATCCAATAGTGATTATTAAGAGGAAAATATGTTTAAACACTATAACAATTATTATATAAATCTTTATTAGCTATTCGATCAACAATACAAAATAGATTAGATTTCGAACAATCGAACTTTAACTCCACTCTATAGTATAGCTCGTTATTTCTCACTCAAACTCGAAATTTTACCACTAAGCCATACTAACACGTTATGTGTGTGGTACTATTCAAAGATTTCGTTTAAAGCACGTTATTTAAAAGGAAATTATTTTAAATATCTTTATTTATTATTAATCATTGAAATAGTAATAATAAAAATGATAGAATAAATTTAAACCTAAACAAGGTTTATGCAACAAGGTGAGAGAGTAATCGTGGCTAGACCAACATCTAGTATACACACGTATGTTGTGCTCTATTTACATGTACTTAATATAAATTGAATGTTAAAAGTATTTTTAATGAGATAAGATATCACACAAGGATAATATTTTAAAGTGGCCTATTAGTCCTGATAGTACATGTATTTATAGTAATTGCCGTATATTAATTATTTAATAATATTAACAATAACAATTTGAAATAAATTATATCTGTTTAGTGAGATAGTATTACATGACAATAAAACTAGAAGTGAATTTAACATCGATTTAATTGGTTTAATTTCTTGAGGGGGGGAGGGCACTTCACCCGCACCCCCCCTGAATCAACATTACCAAAATCCCGCCAGATGTTGGTAAAGTAAATGGAAGTTTTGCATCTTTTTAAATTATTGAAGTTGATATATGCTCAAAATATATTGACCTGAAAAAAAAACCTGACACAAGATAAATATGGCTGCAAATTAGTGTTCTAGTAAATACCGCAATCTTTGAAGAGAGAGAATACTTCATTCTTCTCCAAATATTTTTTGTAGCCCTCTTGAAAAGAGAAAAAGAATCAATCATGCCAAATTAAGTTTCAATTTACCTAGAAATTAATTTTATTACCAATGGATTTGTAAAGCATCTTCTAGAAGATAAAAAAACGAACATTGATAATAAAAATGTAAAGAAATTATTGATTGATATCTATAAAATAATATAATACCTTTAAAATAACATAAACAATTTTGAATGCAAAACAAGTGCTTTTTTTTAACATGCTCCAAATATTCATTTGTTTGACTGTTGTTGCCCTACAGTACTTATACAACGTGTATCTAAAACATTGCATCAAACTTTAGCAGGCTATTCCTTGGGTGAAAATAGAATAATTTACATCAGCAATCTAGGGTCCATCTTGAATAGTAAGGGTGGTATACACCCCTAAAGATAGAGCTAAAAACGACTGTTGTGTGAAATATTATGAAAACTGCTTAGGGTATTACAATAAATATTTGTATACTACTTATTGAAACCTTGATCATTAATAAATTAAATGTGCTGTTACCGTTACCCACCCCATTATGTAATAAAGGGGGGGTTGTAAGAATTTTTTCTGCAATAACATATGTAAGAGTAAGTATTGCCAATTTTGACTTAATATTACAAAACATGGAGTAAAAATTAACATAAAAGGTGTTTTGGAGAAACTGTCTAGCTTTACCCGTTTCCGAGATAATCACATAAGTTTGAGCTCAGAGACAAATGTATCTAACACAGCTAGCAACACAGCTATACTGGCTCCCTACCCGGCAGGAATTAACAACTTGTCTTTGAAATCACACATGCATGATTGTCTACTGGGGTAAGAGTCCTGGGTTCGATTCATGAAATGGCCGGCAAGTTTATTATTGGTAAAATGTGAGTTTCCCCGTTAATAGTGATGAATTAACGGCCGGGGTCTGATTGTTGTGTCCGTTCTAGATTTAAGTTAGTTTATAAGTCGTGTGCTGATATAATCAGTTGGTTCATAAAATGCTCGGTAAATACCTCAAATAAATTAAAAACATTAAAACGTTAAATTATTGATGAAAGTATTCTCCATTTTTAGGTGACCTGGTGGTGTAGGGGTAAGGTGTCAGACTTCTGTGCTGAGGGTCCGGGGTTCAATCCTCGGTCCCGGCACAGATTTATCTGATTGCCAAACCCTTCCTTCACCTCTGACAAGACGTGTATTAATCACAACTTGTGAATGTGAGGAATGCCAGGCCTCCACCGTGGTTCGGATTCCACGTTAAACTGTAGGTCCTCCATTTCATCTCGCAATCACCCTACTATTATACATTAGCGTAAGTGCGTATAACCCGAACGGGTAGTAAGACGCGGTGCTAATAATAATAATAATAATAATAATAATAATAATAATAATAATAATATTCTCCATTAGATTATTACTAGGTGAAAATATTTCCAAGGAAAATTGAAAACATGTTGCTTAAAATTGTAATCAATAATTTATTATGAAATTGTCTTCAAACAAACAAAGCGATAGGCTTCACTAGGAGGGTAGCATATGAAAGAAAATAACATAAAATTGCTTTCATTACAATTTTTAAAAAATCGATATAACGCTAATGGAAAATCATTAAGCATATTAAATATATTGATTTTATTTGTTATTTAAAAACCAATTAGTATATTTAAGGTCCGACACCCTAGCTCAGTTGGTAGCGTGTCTGACTACAGAGCTAAGAATCCCGGGTTCAATTCTCGGCATGGCTAAAATTTATCCTAAAGGAAATGTAGGTCTATCCTTTAAAAGTGAAAAATTAACGGCCGGGGACTGGATGTTGTGTTTGTCCTAGTCCTAAGTTAAATTATAATCTATATGAAGCTACGACAGATCTATCCAACCGGTAATGGAAAGTCTATATCTTGAATAAAAAAAACTGACCTAACCCATAGGCTTGGAAACAGTAAAGGAATTTAAAAAATAAGTTTATTTAGGTGGGGTGGATGTGCTGTCGTATTAAGTAGTAACGTAGGTGTGTGTGTGTACATATTTTTTTTATATTTATTGACTCTACATAATTAAGGTAAATTTTTATTTTATTTGTGAGTTTTGAAAGATATAATAAATCATTTAGGAAAAAACATTTTAGTATACCCAGCCGGGATTCGAAAGTTTAAGAGCATTATTTTTTACCGTAAACAGTGATCGTTGTTCACAGCGTTTAGGTTTTAACGCGTCACTCACGTGTTAGCCTGGATTACAGATGATGGGGAAATCGGGGTTCAAATCCCGGTAGAGCTTAATGGGGGTGTTTTTTCCTAAATGGTTTCCCACTCTATCATAACGTGAATACGGGTAGACTTCTTCTATATTTTAGCTTCGTATTCCTTAAAACATATTAATTTAAACTTTTCTCACGCCCGTTTGGATTGGTACGATATACATTTGTGTTTTCTCGTGGGTTGAGGAACCACCCCCACAATTTACTGTCATGACAGTGAATAAGGATCGGGGTTAAAATCTCTGTTCGATATACTGAAGGTACCTTCATAAACGTTTTCCCATTCTACCTCTGCACATTCGAGTAAATTTACTCAAAATTCTATCTTCTTCATTCCCACTCCATTAGTTTGACATGAGGATAGCCCAAACGGAGAGTAGACCCAATACTCGGATAGAAAAGAAGAAGAATGGATTGTGTTGACTGCCCAACACGTGAAGTCTTGGCGAGTGAGTCAAATCCTCCGGACTATCTACATATAACAATTATTGTAAATTTTCTAACGTTAACATTAGGGTGGGTGATTAATATATTGACTAAGCTGCTTATCAGAGAGTTCAAGGTGGTTACTAAATAATGAAATAAAAACTTTAAGATTGACAAATAAAATACTAGTTAAAAGTCTATTGGGCAGGAACTCCAGAGCTCTACTCACGCTATCGGCCAGTCTCTGACCAAAGATTCCCATTGAAAATAAAGTAGCAACGTTCAAAACATTGAACAT